>JAEQBH010009756.1:0-73670 GCA_016808115.1 Tetrastigma voinierianum
TTGAAAATGGTATTTTCTCTTCAGTTTCGAGGTTTTGTTAAAAGCGGTATGGGTTGTTAGTTTGCAAGTGAAGATATAGCAGAAATAAAATTGGGAAAAAAGAACTCCTTGAAGTCTCGGAGCCCTTTGGTATAGGATTCTAAGGCATTCGACATGTCCGGGTCTTTTTCCTGCGATGTTGCAGGGATGATGACATATAGTTATTTCTGACGGATCTTTATTTGGCATTAAAACCTAAACCTAAAACTTTTTTGATTCGTGCCTGATGAGGTGATGGGAATCAACAAAATTTATACCTAAGTTCCTCCTACTACCGTAGTCAAGCTACTGCAATATAGTAGTCTACAGGGTGAACACGGGATGGAGTTTTCTTCGTGAAGCCAAAAGTGAGTTGAGTTGAAAATGGTATTTCTCTTTGGATTTTAGGTTTTGTTCAAGCGGTGAGTTGGATGGTTTATGGCTTCTGGAAATAGAATTAAAGAAAAATTTAGAAAGAAGACTCACGCCCGAGTCTTGGGTCACTGGATTAGATTTTTAAGGTGTATTCATGCCCTGGGTTTGTTTCCTCGCGTTGGGGATAATGACCTATAGTCTTTTTTCCCAAGCCGGACCTTGATTTAATACTAAAACCTAAACTAAAAATTACTCCCTCGCAGAGATATGGCATTCGTGAGCATTCAAATTCCCGCTACGGTGTGCATATGGCCTCGAAGAGGCAGCCTCGACAACTAATAGGAGACAACTAAGTGGATGACGGTGGATCTAAGATTAGCGTCACTTTGTAACCACAAAGCACTTGAATACACATTGGCGAGGCTGGGTCAGGAAAGTTTCAACCTAGGGTGAGATCACGAGGGCTTAAATGCTCATAAATGCAGTGTAATAATGAGGGCATGAAAGCACATAAGCCTCCACACAGTGACCTCCCTTCAGAGAAGGGGGGCTTCTTGAGAAACACTCCCTTGAGTTATCAGTCTCAGGAGGATGTTCTTATTTAAAATGAAGAAAGGACTGTAAGCAAATGACATGTTGTTAGCTGGAGAATTTATAAATGAAAGTTCTTGGGTTTGTTGAGGACCACAGAGTTTCTCAGTACAACCCAAACAATCTGACCTTCAGACATATAACAAATTACATAAAGTATAATGGTAATACCCCAGCCAGTCGTTTGGGATCAGGCTACAATCTGGAAGATAATTTCAACATCTTGAGTTATTTAATAGCGAAGAGTTTCAATGTGCGAAGATTGTTAATCTAGCAGGTTATTGTTATGAGATTAAGATAGCAGGTGGTTTTATGACTCTCGTGGTGGATGTAACCCTGTGATTTCTTCTATTGAAAGTGTGATGCAGATGGGTTGTTAACGTTTGAGTGTTAGCTAGCTAAATTCGTAGCCTCAACAAATTTCCCAAATTTAACTAGGATGCGAATTTTAAGCTATGATGCAAAATTTCACAATCAGTGAGAATTTTTGCAATCATATGAGAAATTACAGACTCATCATCGCTGCATTGCTCACTTTGCATCTTCTTTTGCTCTGCATCCATTTTTAATGATAATCCACTTACATTCCTTCATTTTTATAAGTGGCAAATAGTTCAATCTTCATGGTTAAATACAATAACTTGATATCAAACTCGAACTAAGTGGCCGAGGCATGCAAAAACTTGCAAAAATACTAAAAACAAACTCGTAATGGCATCAGTGGTACTAAGTGGACCTACACACGTCAATTGGCTTAATTGATATGATTAGTGCGCAAAAAGCACCCAAAACCTATCTTGAATAGGGTTCAAAATAGCACTTTTTGGGCACTAATCACCAACAGCACGTTACTTCCAAGTCCCGCCATGATGCTAAAACATAATGGGATGCATGCAGTGCTTTCTCAAAAAGTATATGGTTCAAAAAGTGTATGTACAGATAGGCATTACCTTTAAAATGAACAATTTACCTGAGAAAACCGACCTTGAAGGGCAAAACCTTTAAGAATAAACTTTGGATTAACATCGGATCAAGGAACTCAACACGAATTTCCACCAAAATCTAAGCGGTTCCCTAATGTAGCTTGTTTGAGCCAATAAATTACCAAAGCTATTCCTCCCCCCCAACCTAGCTCTTTGCATGGCCTTAAATGCAGCCCAACCTAAATAGGACTAGTTACACTCTTATTTCTTCCTTGATTTTCAGGAAATGCAGGTGCAATCTTCAAACTTCGACTTCACCAAAGTCAGGTGTAGCGAGGGTCCATAGGTGACTCCCAGCAATTAAGGTTTAGGGCATCAACCCCGAAAAGATCACTTGACCACAAACTCACCTGCAGGCTTCATCAGGACTCAGAATGACCAGGTAAGCACCTCTGACACGCTAAGCTCTACCCATCCACCCGTATAACGAACACTGATCGATGACTCCCGACCCAGCTAAGGTTTAGGGCGCCCGGGCTTAAAAGGCTTCGCCATATACCCCACGGACCGTATTCGGGTTTCAAGGCAAAGCATCACGGCTTTATTTTTTTTTTTCTTCTTTTCTTTTTCTTTTTGCTTTTTCTTTTCCTTTTGGAAGACTACATTGGCCTTCCTTACACTTAGAGTAAAACACTAACTTTATTATGTAGGTGGTCGACAAGCCTAAGGCGGCTTTGCAAAGTGAGAGAAAGGGGTACATAATTTCAGCCTATTGAGCTGTCGGTGTGCGTGTGTAAATTAACTCAAAGGGGGTATTCAGTTGAAAACGCTAAAACTTCAATGGACCAAAAACTGGATGTGCATGAAGTATATAATTAAAAGGTAACAATAGGGTTTCAATTTTCCATTTAAAACAATTCAATTGTTCAATTAAAAGCAATTCAATTATTCAGTGAAGACAAAAGTAGGTACACAAAGTGGAGACACAAGAAGTGATTTGCAAAAGTGTAGAAAATGTATTTGCATAGGTATATTTCTGTGTCGTATGTTAACAAGGTGTCGGCTTTTTCAAAAGAAAGCGTAATGGTACACTCGATAGAAGATAAACGAACCCCGGTTTGAACGGGAGAATGGCATGGCTAGGCGATTGCACTGCCTTTGCCTTCTGCGATCTTTCGGGAAAATAGAGATTTTCTGCCTTTGCAACTCCTGCAACATTCAAAACAAAAAATTACGATAAGATAAGCTTGTAAATACGAAAATATTTGAAAAGAAAAATAGAGTAAAAGTAGTATGGCACCACTAAAAAACCAAATTAAGACTTAAAAATAATATAAAGTAAAAATTTCAACAAAAATTTGGAGTGGTCTCGAGGTTCCTAGGAACCACTCTAGTTAATGTAGCCATTGGATCTCAAGGGAGGGGTCGGGAGGAGAAGCTCCTCTGCGCATGTAGTGGTTGTGTCTTTGCGGGTGCCTTAAGCCTTTCGGCTCCATTGTTTTGGCACTCTGGTCTCACAGTGGCGATTGGGCTGGCTTGTTGCGGGAGGAATGGTGGATTCTACCATTAGCGCTTCATTATTCTCCATTAATTCTTCCTGCTGTTTATTTAATATCATGCCTTCCTACCCGTGCCACCTGAGCAAAACTTCATCATATTCTTTCCCCCCTCGTCCTCAATTTGGTTTGCTTGTGCTCAGTGGAAAATGTTGAGCTACGTGTCATGTTGCAAATGTGAAATTGCATGTGACATTAAACAATTGATAATGGCATTTGATGTGGCCAAATAGCGCCCAATATAATGGGCATGATTGGTGCCCCTGCCTCGATTACAGTAATAGAACCCACGAAATCCGGGATAGTAAGAACTTATCTAATTTTACCAGCTTTGTCCTCCACTATCCCTTTTGGTATTTCATGAACAATCGACTAAAGATAGGGTGTGTTGGTTGGTTCAGCTACTCCCAAACCTATATTTGCCTATACACTTGAGTATGGCAGATGAGTTGACTTAGCACCAAAGTCTAAGCGATTAGCACAATGATCTTAGGTACCTCCAGTATTATTGAGATAGTTGGGGTCCTGGATCATGTATTTCACCATTGTCTTGCATTGGATGATGGAGCCACTTGTTCGATTAAAGTCTTTTTTTCAATGCCCAACCCTTTTTTGATTATGTGAGATCTTTCAAAAAACTTTGCATAAGCGAGGACTTGTTTGATGATGATGTCCAAGGGGTACAATTGGCCTCCTGCCTTAGGACTTCTAGGATGCCTGTCTGCTGGGGTGCCTTCTTCTTGCCTCTTAGTGCTTGGGGAAATGGGTGGCGTGCGGTGCTTCGTGAGTCCTCCTTCGAAAAATGTGTTACGGCTCAATTCTTCCCCACCCCACGGTTTCCTCAGCGGGCTTGGGCATTGGTGATCAGCCTCTTTTCCTTCTTAAGGTAAGGACCGACTTTGACTTCATCCATTTTTGGGAGTTCATTGGAATAGCCTTTCAGTTCATAGACTCCTTGGATTTGGCCGGTGGGTGAGAGAGAACCTCCTGCCTCTTCTTTGTTTTCTATTCTTGTTATGGATACCTGGTATCAATTCTTCGATTAAAGTTACTCCGGCCATATTCTCTTGTTGAGCTTTCACATTTCGATTTTTTGTTTAAGCGAGCATTGATGCCTTTTTGCTCCTCCACAAAATTTCCCACCACTTTGCTCAGTTCAAAATGGTTTATCAGCGAGGAGAGGGGGTGGGTGTAGCGTCTTTGTACGAGGAGGTTGAGGTTTCGGAAGGGTTAGGGTGACTCCTCGATTGGGGTTGTAAGTGTTTGCCATATGGAGCATTTGTTTTGCCGGCTTGTTTGGCTGCCACATTTGCATCCCTCAGTTAGGGGTTTGGACATAGTTCTATACCAGGTAATCATTGGTGCGGTTAAACAGTTTTGACTGTGCATGGCTTTGATCCTTGCGCACCTCATGGACCATTTTTGCTTTCCTAATTCCTCAATCTTCTAGCGAGTAGATGCAGCAGCTTTCAACTCCATATCTTCGGAGAGGGCATACATGCCTCCACTTTGGTTCACTAGTGGCTTGAATCTATTTGCTTCCCTTGGGTTTGGCTCATCCCAACCCTTGGAGGTCTCGGCCACATAATTGAGGAAGTCCATTGCCTCATCAGGATTTTTACTCAAGAAATCTCCTCCTTTGTAGTTTCCGATAATTGTTTCATGGAAGAGGACATTCCATGTAAAAATGGTTCTTTGACATCCATGTATCAAATCCATGGTGGCTGGGCATGCAGCGATAGTCTCCATAAATCTCCGGCCTTTGGTAGAAGACCTCACATCATGAGCTGCAAATGTGTAAATTTGCCTCTTCAAGTTGTTTGTCTTGTGAGCATTGAAAATTTTTTAGAAGTGCCCCGCACGCAGCCTCCCAATTCCTTATTGTTCTTGGCCTTAATGCATTTAGCCAAATTTTGCCTTGTCCTTTAGAGATTGATGGAAGGCTTTCAACTTGAGCTCCATGTCCCTTTGCCTTCTTTAAAAGTGGTGCATGCTGCAAAATCCGGATGTGTGTGTATGGATTTTCATTCTCCATACCATGAAAAGTTGGGAAGCGGGGGGCACCAGATACGGTCTGCTTGCCATCCTCGGCAAGGGGATAATGCATGAGGTGCACTCACCACAGGTGAATTAATATGTGATGTCCCTCATGGATCGATATGCGTATTAGGCTCCACCCAGGCACACCACTGGCTTTCTTCATTCCTTACATGGAGAATCCATTTGAAACCTTCATGTGAGATCAATTTAAAACCACCATTCTGTGCAACTGATCACCCTCTAAAAAAGCCTACCTACAGTGTTCCTATCCCATTGCATAAATTGCTCCTGCACACTTCACAATCAAACGGAAAACAGCAAAACAAAACCGCAAAGGGTTAAGGTTAGCTAAAATTAAAGCAAAGAAAAAGCCCGAGATATCTTTGAAAAAATTAAAATCCTCTGCAGTGAACTGCAAGTGGGAAAAAAAATGATAAAATCAAAAGGGAATGAGATTTTACAAAAACTTGTGATATAGTCACAAGTTCAACAACTTCTTATCACTGAGGCACCATCCCCGGCAGCGGCGCCATTTGATTCTTGCCACGGTAGGGTGATCGAATCAACAAGAATTATACCTAAGTTCCTCTGCAGTAGTCAAGCTGCAAATCAATATAGTGGTCTAGGGTCGAACACGGGATGGGTTTTCTTAGTGAAATGAGAAGTGCGAGTTGAGTTGAAAATGGGTATTTCTCTTTTTGGATTTTAAATAGGTTTGTTCAAAAGCAGTGAGTTGGATGGTTGTAAGCTGCAAATAAATTAAAGAAAAATTTAGAAAAGACTCTTGAGTCTGGTCAGCACAATTAGATTTTTAAGATTGTATTCATGCCCCTCGAGGTTTTGTTTCGCGTTAGGGATAAACTGACCTATAGTCTTTTCCCAAAAGTGGACATGATTTAGCACTAAAACCTAAACCTAAATTACTCCCTACGTGAGATATGGCGATTCATTGAGCATTGAGTCACCCGGTGTGCATATGGCCTCGAAGAGCAACCTACGGCAACTAATAGGAGACAACTAAGTGGATGGCAGTGGATCTAGATAAAATCCTTTGTAACCACAAAGCTTGCCAAATACACATTGTGAAATTTGGATCTAAGGAGGTTTCAACCTAGGGTGAGATACGAGGAGCTTAAATGCTGCTCATAAATGCAGTGTGATAAATGAGAGGGCATGAAAGGCACACACTCCTAAACTATCACCGGTGACCCTCCTTCAAGGAAGGGAGGCTTAGTAACATCCCTTGAGTTGTCACCTCAAAGGGTGTTTGCGACCCTAGAAATGAAAGAAAGAAGAGAGAGAAGAAGCCCAGGCTGAAACCACAAAATAAGAAAATTCATGAAACTTTATAAAATGAAAAGATTGCTTAGGAGTTACAAAGTTATAGGGGTTTATATGTCTGACCCAAAGAGTGTTAGAAAATACTAAAAACACCTAAAATATGAAATTACATAAGGGCTATAATGGTAATACACCAAAACGGGAGTCGTTTGGGATCAAATATAAAATCACGAGGCAGCAATTTATTTATCTGAGGATTTCGTAGCATAGCCAAAATTTAGCTAGTCTAGCAAAATTTCGCTAGCCTAGAGAAATTCTACAGAGATAGAGAAATTGAAATTTCGCTATCAATAGTGAATTTCGCTAGCCTAGCGAAAATTATGTGAGATAGCGAAATTGGTTAATTTCTCTAGGCACAGTAAATTTCGCTAGCTAGCGAAATTTCCCAATTTCGCTAGGATTGCGAAATTTTCGCAATCATAGCGAAATTCTGCGGATCAGCTCTGCTTCCTTTGCATTGCTCACTTTGCATCTTCCTTTTTTGCTCATCCCATTTTCCTTCAATAATCCACTTCCACATTCTCATTTTTTACGGTAGCAAATAGTTCCAATCTTCATAGTTCAGCACATAACTTGATATCAAACTCGAACTAAATTAGTAGGGCATCATAGCTTGCAAAAATACAAAAAAAGCTTCGAAATGGCATCAGTGGTACTAAGTGGACCTACACACGTCAATTGGCTTAATTGATATGATTAGTGCGCAAAAAACACCCAAAACCTATCTGAATAGGGTTCAAAATAGCACTTTTTGGGCACTAATCACTTTCCTTCTTGAAACATGGCATTTAATAAGCATAAATGTCCCTGACAGTCAGAACACATCTCATAAAACTACCCTATAGTAACTAATAGGAAACAACTAACTGGATAACAGGGGATCCAAAGATAAGCATCCACTGTAACCAAAAAGCTTGCCAAATACACGTCAGTGAGGTGAGTCTAAGATTTTAACTGGGTAAGATCAGGGGCATCATTACCCATAAATGCGGGCATAAAAAAAAAACAAGAGAAC
Source organism: Tetrastigma voinierianum (assembly GCA_016808115.1). NCBI lineage: Eukaryota > Viridiplantae > Streptophyta > Magnoliopsida > Vitales > Vitaceae > Tetrastigma > Tetrastigma voinierianum. The sequence goes on from JAEQBH010009756.1 coordinate 7,860, forward strand.
ATGCAGTTTTCCTCACAACCTTCACCCGGTGGCCCTCCTCTTCAAGGATGAAGAGGTTTTAGCCAAACATGCCTTGATCTGTCATCATCAAGGTGTGTTTGGATGGCTAAAAAAATGAAAGAAAATGAAAGAAAATGGGAGAGAAGAAGAAACGAGGGAAAACTATAACCAAAAGTCTTGTCCCTGTACTGAAAGATTGATTGATTTTCTACAAGCTTGAGTGAGCTTATATAATGCTCAGTAACAAAGGAAATTACATAAACATGTAGAAGACATCAAAATTACATCAAGAGTTAAATTGGAAAATATACAAAAGCAGGTAGATTACAGGCTTAAATAGAGCGAGAGGAATTTATGCAATGAAAAATTTAAGCATCTGTATAAATTCCTACAAGTGCTGAAATTCTGCTGATCTTGTGAAATTTCACATGCACGAAAATTTCCACAATGCTCGAAAATTCTCCCGATTCTGCACTTCAGGCCTTCTGCACTTCAAACTTTCTGCACTTCAAGCTTTTCCGCACTGGATTCTTTTGGGTTTGAAAGAGATTAACCCGAATTCTTTATGCTAGGACCGTGTGAAATTGGTATCAGTGCACACTAAAACTACAAAATAGCCACGAGAATACGACCGTTAATATAAAAGTGACCTTAACATGCCAATTAGGTTAATTGGAGATGATTAGTACACAAAAAGCACTCCAAAACCTATAATAAATATAAGGGTTGAAAATAGCCTTATTTGAGTCTTTTAATCACCCCCGACCTACATTGTTAGTCCCTTAATGAAACAAAAGAAAGAATATGCAAGTTATATTGTATGCATAAAGAGGTGAGTATATTCAAAAGTGTATAATTAGGAAATATACTACACTAAGTATGAAAAATTGGGATCTGCATAAAACTGGTTGGGAGAATACGTGCCCATACAAGTCGAGTGTCGGGGCGAATTAAACATGAGGAATCAACCTAAAACTTCACGCTTTGAGTCTAAGTGTATAGGTGAAGCTTGATTTTTACCAATAAGTGCTAAGCTGCTCCCAAACCAAGCTACGCCAATGCATAGAATGTTGACCACCCTTAATAGATCTTGGATCTACTCTTATTTCACACCTCTTCTATATTGTAGGATGCAATGCTGGGGACTTGACCTCACCAAAGTCCGTGTAACGGGGATCCACTGATGACTCCCAACCAACTAAAGTTTAGGGCATCAAGTCAAAAGGATCATTCGACCATAAACTCTTCAGGCTTCACCCCAGACTCCGAATGATTTCGAATTTCCTTTTCTGACTCATTAGCTACAACACCCGTCCACCGATAGAGCACTAAAGTCGGTGGCTCCTGACCGGGTTAGTTTAGGGCCTTAGGGCTTTAAGGCTTTCACCGTAGACCCCTCGGACCGTGCTCGGGTTTCAAGGTAAAGTGTTGCGGCTTTTTATTCTATTTTTCTTTTTCTTTTTCTTTTGGAAGACTTCATTGGTCTTCTTTCATGGGGAACACAAGCCTGTGCAATTGGTCACCAAGCTAAAGGCTGGTTTGCAAAGTAAGGGAGAGGGAGAGAATGGCGACTTCGGCCTATTGATGAAACTGTCCTTTGTGTGTGGTTAGCTAACGGAGTGCGGAAGAGAAGGTCCAGCTACCGAGGGGCACCCTATGACTTGACTACTAGAATGCATGGAATTAGTCTAGCAAACGTGGTATCATGCAGTGCTTTGACTTTTCAACTTATAAGAAAGGCAAAACCACAAAAAAGAAAAAAAAAATTGGGGGCAAAAATGGGTGCAATTTGAATTGAAAAAGTAAGCTGTATAGTATAACAACTTCACAAAAAGGAAAAACCAACAAGCCATTGAACATACAAAATGGGCTTGCTCAAAATAGTAACAAAAACATAAATAAATGCCACTTCCTTTACTAACTTCTTGAACCTACACATTGCTAGTCCACTTAACAATGAAAACAAAAAGAGGAAGAATATGCAAATTTATATGCTAAAGAGATTAGTATATTCAAAAGTGTATAATTAGGAAATGCCTAACCTCGGTATGAAAAATTGGGATCTTGCATAAAAACAAGTTTGGGAGAATAAATTACCACTCTGGTCAAATTATCGGGGCAGGTATCCAACAAGGGAATCCAACCTAAAACTTCCACGAGAGTCTAAGTGTTTAGGTGATTCGTTTCCTATGAAAATTTCTTAGACTGCTCCCACACCCACCTCATAACTTGAGCTCATAATGCCTTAGAATGTTGACCAGCCTGAATAGATCTTGGATCTACTCTTATTTCACCTCTTCTTTATTGTAGGATGCAATGCTGAGAACTCGACCTCACTAAAGTCCGTATGGCAGGATCCACCGACTCCCGACCCCGAGCTAAGGTTTGGGGCATCAAGTCGAAAAGGATGATTGACCACAAACTCTTCGAGCTTCACGGACTGAAGATGATTTCTAATTTCCCTTTACAACTCACTAAACTCTACTACATCCACCAATGCCATGAGCACCTAAGTGGTGGCTCCCAACCAGTTGGTTTAGGGCACCGGGCTTTAAAGGCTTTCACCATAGACCCTTCGGACCGTGCTTGGGTTTCAAGGAAAAGTGTCGCGGCTTTTCATTATGTTTTTCTTTTTCTTTTTCTTTTGGAAGACTTCATTGGTGTTCTTTTATGGGGAACCTAAACCTATTACAGGTGGTCACCAAAGCTAAGGCTGGTTTGCAGGGAAATGAGGAGAGGGGGAGTGCGCCGGCTTTTTCCGGCTATTGATGAAGGCGGCGTGCCTTTGTGTGTAGTTACCGCTAAGCGGTGGAAGAGAAGGTTGAGAGTACCAAAGGGCCTTCTCTTGACCAACTACTGATATGGAATTTAGTCTGAAAACGTGGTAACCTCATCTTAGTGCTTAGACTTTTCAACTTATAAGAAAGGCAAAACCTAAGCAATTAGGAATGAAAATGGTCTGTTTGAATTGAAAAAGTAGGATTTATAGTATAACGGCTTCACTAAAGGAAAACCAATGACCACTTGAACATACAAAATAGGTTTGCTCAAATATTAAGAAAAACATAAAATAAATGCTACCACTTCCTTTGCTAACTCTTCACCTTTGACTACACATTCTTTAGTCATAGCAATGAAAACAAGGAAAGAGTTCTCTGAAGTTATGTATGCACAAGGGTGGTATATTCAAAGGTATATAATTAGGAAATGCCCCACCCTCGGTATGAAAATTTTGGATCACATAAAGCTTGTTTGGGAGCATACAGTGCCATACAGGTCAAGTGTCGAAGCCCAGTATCGACCAGGGAATCAACTAAAACTTTGAAGTCTAAGTGTTTAGGTGATCGGTTTTACCAATAGTACGCTTCAGTGCTCCCCCTGACAAGCTATTGCCAATGCCTTAGAATGTTGACCAGCACAGACAGATCTTGGATCTCTCTTATTTCCGCTCTTCTATATTGTGGATGCGATGCGAGAACTCGACCTCACTAAAGAAATCGAATTATGAGATCCACGATGACTCCCAGCCAACTGAGTTTGGAGCATCGTCAAAAGGATGATTCGACCCTGACTCTTGAGCTTCACGGACTCAGTGGTTCTAATTTCCGGCCACACAACATTAAGCCTTCTGCCCGTACGATATGCGAGCACTAGTCGGTGGCTCCCGGCCGGTTGGTTTAGAACTTGCCCAGGGCTTTAAAGGCTTTCTATAGACCAGCCGGACCGTGCTCGGGTTCAAGGCAAAGTCTTCGCGGCTTTGCACTGGTATGTTTTTCTTTTTCTTTCTCTTTTGGAAGACTGTTGGTCTTCACTTTTATGGGAACTAAAACTAATACAGGTGATCACCAAAGCTAAAAAATTTGGTTTGGAAAGTAAGGGGGTATGCGGCTTTTATTTATTGATGAAAAGCGCGTGCTTGTGTGGTTAGCTAACGAGTGGAAGAGAAGGTTGACTACCCCGGTGGCGGGCGCCTGTGACGGCTACTCGGAAATGCATGGAATTAGTCTAGAAAATGTGGTATCGTCACGGTGCTTCGACTTTCAACTTATAAAGAAAATAAAACTAAAAAATTGGGGGCAAAAAGGGTGGAAATTTGAGATTGAAAAAGTAGGGTTGTATAGTATCTTGACTTCACTAGAGGAAACCAGCAAGCCCTTGAAGATCTAAAATGGGCTTGCTGAAAATCGTAACAAAAAGATAAATAAATGCCACTTCCTTTATAACTCCTTCACTGACCTATACATTGATGATCCTTAGCAATGAAAACAAAAGGAAAGATATGCAAGTTATATGTATGCACAAAGGGTGGTATATTCAAAGTGTATAATTAGGAAATGCACCTGCGCCACCATTATGAAAATTGGGATCCTTCGTAAAGCGGTTTGGGAGAATAAGTGACATACAGGTCAAGTGTCAGGACCGTGTCCAACCCAAGGGAATCAACCTAAAACTTCCACCATAGTCTAAGTGTTTAGGTGATCAGTTTTTACCAATAAGCTGCTCCCCCGACTGACTCTTGCGATGCTGTAGAGATGTTGACCACCATAATAAGTCTTGGATCCTACTCTTATTTCACACCTCTTCTATATTGACATGATGCGATCGAGGCTTCGACCTCACCCAAAGTCCGTGTAACGAGGATCGACCGATGACTCCCAATAGCATAAGGTTTAGGAAACAAGTGGATCATTCGACCCACGAAACTCTTGGGCTTCACCCACACTCCCGAATGATTTCGAATTTCGGCACCTACAACTGCTAAACTCTACCTATCCACCCATGTAGCGAGCACTAAGTCGGTGGCTCCCAACTTGATTGGTTTAGAGCCACTTGGGCTTTGGAAAACTTTACGTAGACCCTCGGACCAGTGCTTTCGGGTTTCAAGGAAAAGTGTCGCGACTTTTCATTATGTTTTTCCTTTTCTTTTTCTTTTTCTTTTTCCTTAGGAAGACTTCGTTGGTCTTCTTTGATGGGGAACCTAAACCTATTACAGGTGGTCATCAAGCTAAGGTAGTTTACCAAATAAAAATTATGCGGCTTTTCAGCCTATTATTGTTGAAACTACGTCAGCGTAGTGGTTAATGGTGGAAGAGAAGGGTTCGACTACCGGGGGCCTTCCTGCGACCAACTACTTGGAAATGCATGGAATTAGTCTAAGCGTAGTATCATCGGTGCTTCAGCTTTTCAACTTATAAGAAAGCAAAACCACTTCTAAAAAAAATGGGAGCAAAATGGGTGCAATTTGAATTGAAAAGAAAGTAAGCTATAGTATAACAGCTTCACGGAAAACTATGACCCTTTGAACATACAAAATGGGATTGCTAAAAATAGTAAAAAAAACATAAATAAATGCCAATTCCTTCGCTAACTCTTCACCCCTAACCTGCATTTGCTGAATCTTCAGTAAGCCAAAGAAACAAAAAAGGAAGAATATACGGGTCCATATGTATGCCTGAGGTGGTATATTCAAAAAGTGTATAACAGTAAATACCCTGCCCTCGGTATGAAAATTTGGATCACACGCAAAACCAATTTGGGAGGCAAGTGCCATCAGGTCCAGTGTCGGGACGTGTCGGCCCAAGGAATCAACCTAAAACTTCCGAGTCTAGTCATTTGGTGAGTGGGTTTACCAATAAGGTGCTTTCTGTTGCTCCCCCACCCTTTTCTAACCAAGCTCACAGCCAATGCCTTGAATGTTGTGCATCTTCCAGATAGATCTTGGATCTACTCTTATCCCACCTCTTCTATATTGGGATACAATGCAGGAACTGGCCTCACCAAAGTCTGTGTAACAGGGATCCACCGATGACTCCCAGCTAAGGTTTAGAGCATCAGTCGAAAGGATGATTAAAACCGACAAACTCTTGACTCACCCCAGGACTCCAGAATGATTTCAAATTTCTAACACCTATAACTGGTTTATCTACCCACATCCACCCATGTATGAGCACTAGTGGTGCCTCCCAACCGGATTGGTTTTTGGGGCACGGCGGGCTTTACAGCTTTCAAAGGCCCTCGGACCTTGCTCGGTTTCAAAGGAAAATTATCGCGACTTTTCATTCTGTTTTTCTTTTTCTTTTTCTTTCTTTTCTTTTAGAGGGCTTTGTTTAGTGTTCTTTACTGAGAACAAACCTCTTAGGTGGTCACCAAAGCTAAGGCTGGTTTTGAAAAGTAAGGGGTATCTGACTTTCGGCTTTATACATGATGTAGCCCCTGGCAGGAGTCAGTTATTTGCAGATCAACCCTGTGAATACTGTGAATGTCGGGTGACCCGACATTTTCATAATCAGGCAGAGTCTCCTTTTGCTCTGGGGAGCTCTACCCAAATACAAAACTAGTATAAACACACATTCTGTCCCCAGTAACAATATAACTGCAATATATATATCAATAAGCCACTTAGGCCCGTCATTATACTCAACACAATATCAAACTATATCCAATAGTTTAGGGTTAATATTTTTACTCTTAAACAATACATATAATAAGATTAGAAATTCTAATACATGTACATATCGTCAAGCCAAAGCCACAATCGGCTTTTCTTCTAATCCACGGTCTCTGGGATGAGCCGTCTCCTGCGCCGCTCTTTGTGCACGGCAAAGGGGATCACGGCGGAATTGAGCTAAAGCTTTCGATGGGAGAATCGCCTAAAGTGTTCTCACCACCTAAGTGCGGTGCAATGTTCCAATTTAAACAAACATTCAAGCCGTGCATGATCCTGGCAGATATCTACATGACCAACTCCCGGATCCAGGAGTCTCACCGACTCTCTCTACACTTTCGCCTAAGCCGTATGAGGTATTAATTTATTAGTGAAGCAGCCTCAGAGTAGATATATATCAATTTAGGCCTCCGACGGTGATCATATATTATTTGTTAATGGACTACCCTCCGATGAATAAATATCAATGCAGATGCACTCAGGCCGGTTGATATTATTTAGTTTTGTAATGGACTACCCTCTCAGATGAATATCAGTTGGGCGCTCAGACGATTGAAGTATTTTGGTTTAATGGACTACCCTCCCAGAATTTATGTTTGGAGACTACCCCCTCCAGGGAACCATTCCTCAGACTTGCCACAGTACTGCTCCTATAGTCCTAGGATGTTCCGATTATATCTGGAATCACATGTATGCCAATTCCAATCACAGTCTAAACCACATGCAAATATATAAACATGAATATATTACATAAAATTAAATCATACAACATGTTGTAAATTAGCATTTCGAACACGAAATTAGCTCCACTTGGGCTAATGTTCAAACACAAGCAATTGATTAAGATTACTTAATAAACATACATAATTTCAGAAATATATTCTTAGAGCACTATTTAGAATAGTGAAACCCTCGGTTAATAGTCGAAAATCACAAATCCAACGGTTCACCTTGTGAACCCGCAATCCATGGCCCATTCGGCCCGATCCATACAAAACTTGCATGGACATTTATGGCCCATTTCTCTAACCCGGAATTTGACTTTTATGATCCGAAATAACGATGGTATCCACGGGCAGCCCACATATAACCTCGGTTCCACCTTTTTGGAGGCAGATTTCTTACCCATCTCTATCTTATAGACCGCAAGCATAATTTATTGAATAAATTATGATATAAACACCAATTCAGTCCCGACAGCCCAGATTTGCCCAGAATCATCTAAAAAATCTCACAATTGGTCCCATGTTTTGGGACCGATCAAATACCCATTCGGCATTTCTCATATCAGCGCCATTTAGCGATTTTGGTGAAATAAAACCACCCAGGCAGCCTAATTTTTCACCAAGGCACTCACGGATGGGGAAATCCGAAAATTCTATGAATTCGGTCCATGTTTTGGGGACCGGTCAACCCCTCACGGCCTCAAACCTAACAGGCTGTCAAGAAAAAACCTCAAAATGGGAATAAAACACACGTGAGGAAAATCCTACCTCTTGGAGTTGTCAAAAACTCTACAAATCAAGGGTCCAGCGTTGTCCTGCTTAGCGTGAAACGGCTTCCCTTCTTGCCCGAGTCGACAGCCGTGGTCGGATTGCGAGATAACCTAGAGAGGAAGGAGGTGCTTCTCTCTCTAGACTCCCACCATTTTAGTTTCAGCAAGCTGCCTGGATCTCACTCACAGTTTGCCTCTTGTTTAATTTGGGAGATGGTCATGTGCACTATTTCGTCTTTAGTCACTTAAACATTTACAAAAATGGCGGCTTATATCCCTATCACTACCGATTTGATATTCGGCACCTATCTCGACCATCCACTTTCATCATTTCTCTACTCACTACCATATGGTACATGAGTACATGTTATATAACTAATGGCTTCGTCGCATCGAAAACCGTTCTGGCACCGAACGATGCCTCGGCGAAAAGCGTGTCGATTCATTGTCTACCGAGAAAAATTACGAAATTTTACGTGCTAACTGGAGTTTAGAGGCAGTTCCAGCGGCACAATCCGTTTCGGTCATCTGAGATCTAGAAATTAATTACGGATTTTAACCGTAATTACAATGTTATGTCGAGTACGATTTTGCCCTTGTTCGAGAAATTGAAATTTCTAAGATTCTTACACATGAAAGCAAAATTATTACCTTGTGTGGTTAGCCTAACGGTGGAAAGAGAAAGGGTTAATGACCGGAGACTTCTGCGACCAGCTACTCGGAAATGCATGGGATTTGTCTAGCCAAGAACGTGGTATCATCGGTCTTACGACTTTTCAACATAAAGGCAAAACCACAAAAAAAAATAGGTGCATTTTGAATTGAAAAAGTAATTGTATAAGTATACTTGACTTCTGAAAAAGAGGAAAAACCAACAAATATGAACATTCAAAATGCGCTTGCTCAAAATAAATCAAAAAAACATAAATAAATGCCACTTCCTTCTTCTTAACTCTTTATAACCTACACATTGCTAGTCCCTTAGTAATGAAAACAAAAAGGAAAAATATGCAAGTTATATGTATGCACAAAGAGGTGGTATATTCAAAAAGTGTATAATTAGGAAATGCCCTGCCCTCAGTATGAAAAATTGGGATCTTGCATAAAAACCAGTTTAGGAGAGCCAAGATCTCTCTAGGTCAAGTGTCCGGGACGATGTCCAACCCAAGGGGAATCAACCTAAAACTTCCACGAGTCTAAGTGTTTAGGTGATCGGTTCCTGATAATTTCCTTCATTGCTCCCAAAGCTCGCAATGCCATAGAATGTTGACCGACTTGAATAGATCTTGGATACTCTTATTCCAAACCTAATCTATATTGTAGGATTCAATGAGAACTCGACCTCACCAAATCAGGTATAATGGGGATCCACCGATATTTTGACCAACTAAGGTTTAGAGGCTGACAAGTCGAGGATGATTTCGACCCGCAAACTCTTCGGGCTTCACCCCAGGACTCGAATGATTTCAAATTTCCTAACACCTCTGACTCGCTAAACTCCTACCCTTCGACCCATGTAGCGAGCACTAAGTCAGTGGCTCCCAACCCCGGTTAGTTTAGGGCACGGGCTTTAAGGCTTTCACCGTAGACCCTCGGACCGTGCTCAGGGTTTCAAGAGACGAAAGTGTCGCGACTTTTCATTCACATTTCTCTTTTCTTTTTCTTTTTCTTTTCTTTAGGAAGACTTCGGTGGTGTTCTTTGGCGGGACTAAACCTGTACGAAGGAATTGGTCACCAAAGCTAAATTTGGTTTTAGAAGTAAGGGGCATGCAACTTTTTAGCCTATTGATGAAAACTGACGTGCACTGTGTGTGGTTAGCTAACGGTGGAAGAGAAAGGTTGACTACCAGGGGCCTTCTACTGACCAACTACTCGGAAATGCTTGGAATTAGTCTAGCAAACGTGGTACCATGCAGTGCTTCGACTTTTCAACTTATAAGAAAGGAAAAACCACAAAAAAAATTGGGGTAAAAATGGGTGCAATTTGAATAAAAAAGTAAGCTGTATAGTATAACAACTTCAGAAAAAGGAAAAACGACAAGTCCTTTAGACATACAAAATGGAAGCACTCAAAATAATCAACAAAAACATAAATAAATGACACTTCCTTTTCACTCTTTGACCTACATTGCTGGTCCTTAGCAATGAAAACAAAAAGGAAGAATATGCAAGTTATGTATGCAAAGAGGTGGTATATTCAAAAAGTGTATAATTGGGAAATACACACCGCCCTCGGTATGAAAAATTGGGATCCTGCTGTAAAAACAGGTTTGGGAGAATAAATTTACATACAGGTGAGTCTCGGGGCAGATTATCTGACCCAAGGAATCAACTTAAAACTTCCACGAGAGTCTAAGTGTTTAGTTGATCAATTTTTATCAATAAGCTGCTAAGCTGCTCCCACTCTCCTCCCCTGCAGCAAGCTCATGTGCCAGAATCTTGGCCCGGCCTTAATAGATCTTGGATCTACTCTTATTCCCTCTTCTATATTGCTTGGGGATCTGTCTTTGAGATTCGACCTCACAAAGTCAATTATCAGCGAGGATCTGATGACTCGACGACTAAGGTTTAGGGCGCATGAGTCGAAAAGATCATTCATTACAAACTCTTCCAGAGCTTCCACCCCGGACTAAAAATGATTTCAAATTTCTAGCTCCTACAACTCGCTAAACTCTACCCATCCACCCATGTTGCGAGGCTTTCAAGTCGAGTGGCTCCCAACCAGTTGGTTTTAGAGATTGCCGGGCTTTAAAGGCTTTCAGCATGGGCCCTCGGACCGTTCTCGGGTTTCAAGGCAAAGTGTCGTGGTTTTCATTTTGTTTTTGTTTTTGTTTTTCTTTTAGAAGACTTCATTGGTCTTCTTTTATGGGGAACCTAAACCTATTACAGGTGGTCACCAAAGCTAAGGCTTGTTTTACCAAAGTAAAGGGGTATACAGCTTACCATTTATTCATGAAAAACGCGTGCCTTTGTTGGTTAGCTAACGGTGGAAGAGAAAGGTTGACTACCAGGGGCCTTCTACTGACCAAGTACTCGGAAATGCATGGAATTAGTCTAGCAAACGTGGTATCATGCAGTGCTTCGACTTTTGAACTTATAAGAAAGGCAAAACCACAAAAAAAAAAAAGGGGGCAAAAATGGGTGCAATTTGAATTGAAAAAGTAAGCTGTAGTATAACGACTTCCGCAAAGGAAAAACCGGCAAGCCACAGCCCCAGACATACAAAATGACACTCCGAATAGTTACAAAAACATAAATAAATGCCACTTCCTTACATGCTCTCTGACCAAAGCGTCATTGTCACAATGGGGCTTGGATTAGAGGGTAGTAAAGTGTTCTCCTCGATGAAATGTACTTTCGTTGTTGGATGAGCTTATAGGATTTCCACAGAGCACATATTTTCTACTGTTTTGGACTTTAAATGAACAAGTTATGAGATGAAAAGAGAGGAAGAAAATGACTAATTTAGACATTTGAAAATTACACCTTTATCATAATTTCAAATGTGTTTTTCTGGATATATTTGGATTCTACACTCTGATTTCAACGTACAAAATTACCCAAACGAAGTTTTGATGAAGGGTATAGGTGAAACAAAATGGGAAATAGACAACATCAAATTCAGGCATCTTGTAATTTCGCTACATTTTTGAATAAAAATAAAAGAATAAAATAAATGAAAAATTTTATTTTTATTTTTTATAAGAGAGAGAAGAAAAAAAGTACAGTAAAAAAAGGATAAATAAAAATAAAAAAAATTTCATAAGACTTTTTATATTTTTTTTTTACTTGACTGTTCCTTTTTTGTCTCCTTAGCTATCTGAGTGCTACAGAGAATGCGCAAAATTTAAATGCTTATTCTTGTAATTCCATGATCGCTAAAATCCTTTGATTGTGTAAAATTACTCTACATAGCTTCTTACCTTGGTTTTACATTACGCTTCCAAATTAACCAAAAACCCTGCGAAATAAACACAAGAAAAATTACAAAAAAAAGAAAATTAATCTAAAAACAAAGATTAACTAAAAATTAGAAAATCTAAAAGAAAATTAAAGAAATCAAAATAAAATAGAATAAAATAAGATAAAACAACAAAAGTGGGGGGCCGGGAGCGCTCTTGCACCTAAAAAACAAAATACAAAAAATTGAGAATATACAGTGAAAATGGGAAAAATTACATAGAAAACAAATCTAAAATTAAGAAAATTATGTAAAACTACAAATTCAACTTAAAGTAAAGCAAATAAAACTCTTACAAAAATTGGAGTGGCTTCTAATTTACTGTAGAAACCACTCCTACTCAGAGTCCTTCTGGTTCATGGAGGGTCAAGGAGGAGGAGCTCCTTCACGCATGTTGTGAGGTGTGCTGCATTGCCTTCATGCTCGGCTCCTTTGTGTGAGCATTTACCATCTTTGGTATTCTTAGGAGGGAATCGGTGGTCTTTGGAGGAGTAATAATACGATTAATTCTTAGTCAGCCTTCTTGTTCTTCTGGTATCAATTCCTCCTGCGGTTTGTAGGCAGCGTGCTTTCTGCATTTGACGTCGAGGCGGAGTCCTCATTTGATTCCTGTTACCGCTCCTCTATTGATTTGTGCTTGCTGCCTAGGTGGAAAATATTAAGCTCCAAAGTCATATTGCCAAAGGTAAGCTACATGACTCCATTCCGGCAATTGATTATGGCATTAGATGTGGCCAAAAATGGCCTCCAAAGTATGATGGGCACTTGGTTAGTGCCCTGCCTTATGACTCTGCTGTATCAAGAACTACGAAGTCTTGGATAATAAATTTGTCTACCTTACTTAAAACATCCTCAACTATACCTTTAGGAATTTTTCTTTGATCGATAAACAAAGGATAAAGTGATGTTGGAGTGGGCTTTGCTCCCCAGGCCTAACTTGGCAGCCTGCTGAGTATGGCGGTGAAGGTTGACGTGCTCCCAAATCAGCGGTGCCTTATCCCATACAAGTCCCTCTCGAATGTTAGTTGAAATGGTGGGGGACCTGGATCTTCTGTATTTCCAGCTGAAGTCTTGCTGCGAATGATGGCCTTGACCTGTTAATTAGGAAGGCTTTCTTGTAAATGCTTGACCCTCTCTTGGCGTACACAGGTCAGCTAAAAATTTGGCATACGTTGGAACCTATTTAATCATGTCAAGCAGGGGTATGTTGACCTTCACCTGCCTTAGCACTTCCAGGGATCCCTGCTAACTGAATGCCCTTCTTTTGCCTCCTCAGTGCTTGTAAAATGGAGGCATGCTATTCTTCATTGAATCTTCTTTAATAAATATGTGAGTTAGTTTCCACTTCCTCTTCTTCTCTAGTCTCTTGAGAAGCGGGTTTAGGCGGTTAGTCCTTGCATTTCTCAAAGTAGATGACAGCTTTTCTTCTACCATCCGTCAGCAGAGTGGGGTTCTTTGGCGGAACCACGTCATGGACTCCCCTAAGATTGACGGATGTATGCAGGAGGAATCTCCCTTGCTCCTGCTGTGATTAGTGATCTTGTGATAGATGACTACAGGTTATCAATTTTCTAGTTGAGGCTACCTTCAAGCCCCGTTTATTCTCTTTTTCAAGGCCTTCCACATTTCAATTTTGACTCACTTGAGCATTGATGGCTTTACTGCTCCTCTGAAATTTCCCACCACCTTGCTCAAATTTAAGTTAGCTTTGCTCAACGGGGAGAAGAGGTGGGTAGTTTACTCTTGTTGTGCTCCACAGGGAACATATCTTTGGAGTTGAGGGACTCGGAGGTTTAGATGGATTCCTCCGGTTGGGAGTTATAGGTGTTGCCATATGGAGCGTTTGTTGGTGAAAACTACTTTGACCCCACTATGTTTTCCTGCTCTTGCATTAAATCCCTCACTGAGAACAATTGGAGCCGATGCTCTTCTCGGTGACCCGGTGGATAAGCAATTGATGCATGGTTGGCACATCTTGAATTTCGGTCATTACTGGACATCGTGTAGCCTTTCCTTCTAGTTCATCACCCTCCTAGCCAAGGTGGATATCTTAGCCTTTAGCTCCATATCTTCTGAGAGTGAATATATGCCTCCCCTTTGATTTACTGGTGGCCTATGTCTATCAGTTTCCTTGGGCTTTGGTTCATCCCAAGCTTTAGAGGTCTCAGCGACATAGTTGAGGAAGTGCTTAGCTGGTCTCGTGCCACGAGTAGAGATTGATCGGAATCAAACGAATTTATACCTAAGTTCCCTCCCTTTGACCAGTCAAGCTACTGCAATATAGTGGTCTAGGGTGAGGAACCATGAGGATGGGTTTTCTTCGTGAGAATGAAAAATCTGGAGTTGGAGTTGAAAATGGTATTTCTCTTTTGGATTTTCAGGTTTTGTTAAAAGCGATTAGGTTGGATAGTTTATAAGCGCATATAAATTAAAGGAAGAAAATTTAGAAAAAGACTCCTTGAAGTCTTGGGTCACTGGATTGGATTTTAAGATTGTATTCATGCCCTCGGGTTTTGTTTCCTCTCGCGTTGGGGATAATGACTATAGTCGTTTCCCAAGCGGGACCCTTGATTAACCTTCAAATCTAAACCTGAAATTACTCCCTCATGAGATATGGCATTCCATAGGCATTGAGTCATAACAGTGTGCATATGACCTCAAAAGAGGCAACCTGGCAACTAATAGGAGACAACTAAAGTGAGTGACGGTAGATCTAAAGATTAAGCATCCACTTTGTAACCTAAGCTTACCCAATACACATTGGCTAGGCTGGATCTAGGAGGTTTCAACCTAGGCGAAGTGAGATGCGGGGAGCTTAAATGCTCATAAATCACCAGTGTGATGAATGAAGGGCATGAAAACTTACACTCAAGCCTCCACTAGTGACCCTCCTCTTCAAGGAGAGGCTTAGCCAAACATCCCTTGAGTTGTCATCCTCAAGGGGTGTGTTTGGAAGCCGAGAAAATGAGAAGAAAGAAAGAGAGAGAGAAAGCGCCAACTAAAATGAAAGGCTGCGTCAGTTACCGTGAATGAAAAGTTAAGTTACAAAGTTGTAGGGAGCTTATATAGCCAGCCCCCGAGGTGTGAAATTACCAAAATGCCTAAAATATGAAAATACATTAGGGACAAAATGGTAATTTATCAAACGTGTTTTGGAATCAAGAAGTGCCAAAAACCGCAGTGGGCATTTTAAGCTATGCGAAATTTTGCTAGCCTAATGGTATCAAGAGATAGTGAAAATGAGAATTTTCGCTAGGAGCGATGGCCCTCGCTAGCCTAGCGAAAATTTTCACATAGCGAAATTTCATTAGGATAGCGAGGCCGCTATGATTGCTAAATTTCGCGATCGAGGAGAAATTTTCACAATCATAGCGAAAATCCCTGGATTGCTCTGCTTGCTATTGCATCACTTCCTGCACTTTTTATTCATCACTTTGCCTTCAATTCTTCAACCCATCTTGACATTTCATCGCCTCAGCTTGGTGAAATTAGGGATTCTCATTCGGCACCGATAAGAAGCCAAACTTCTTGTGATGTTCTCAAGACACGCAAAACTATCAAAACAATCTGAAAACAAATCGAAGAACTAAAGTAGACATGCACATGACAATTGTGAATTATATGATTAGTGAGCAAAAGCACTCAAACCTATATCTTGAATAGGGCCTGAAATAGCACTTTTGGGGCACTAATCAATAGCTCATCTGGATTCTTCTTGAGGAAGTCCCTCCACACATGGTCTCCAAGAGTTGTTTCATGGCGGGTTCCATCGTAGAAGTGGTTTACCGACATCCATGTCAAAGCCATGAGTGTGGGCATGCATTGATAGTTTCAAGATACCTTTCAGCAGATAAAATTTTCCACTTTGTCGCAGGCTACAAGGTGTAGATTTGCCTCTTGGTGTTGGTCTTGTGTGCCTTTGCGAAGAACTTCTTCAAAATTTTGCACATGGCTCTCGCCGATTCTGATGGTCCTTAGCCTTAGTGAATTAAGCCAAATTTTGGCTTTGTCTTTGAGGGTTAAGGGAAAGGCCTTCAATTTCAACAAATCCATATCGATTGCACCTTCTTTGAAAGTCGTGCAAACTTCCTCGAAATCCCGGATGTGTGTATATGGATTTTCGTTTTCCATTCCATGAAAAGTTGAGTAGAGGCAAGGTAAGTTCTCACGGCCACATCTTGATGAGGGGTATAATGCCATGAGTGCACTTCGCTCTTGGGGGTGTATGTGATCCCTCGATGACTGTAGGCATTGGGCTCCCTTTGAACCCCACAATGGCTATCTTTGCTCTTGGTGGGGGCTCCATGCAGTTTCTTGTGCAAGCGATTTCACGCTCTTGTTCAGCGGGCACTAAGCCTTTCCAATGCGCCTCTGGTGTCTGTCCCCTTGCATAATTTGCTATGAACACAACACAGCTTAAACTAGAAACAGCAAAACAAGGCTATCGAAAAGGTTGATATTAGTTAAAATAGAAAAACAAAGAAAAATCTGTATGAACAGTTCAAAATTCCAAATTCCCCTGCAGTGAACTGTAAATGGGAAAAATGGTAAAATAAAAAAGAAATGAGAATTCACCAAAACTTGTGATGTGGATCACAAGTTCATATCTTCTTTCTACATGAGGCACCATCCCGACAGCGGCACCATTTGATTCGCATGCAAAGTAGGTGTGTCAGAATCAACAAAATTTATATCCACAAAATCCCTCTGCCGTGGCGGGCTCTTTGCGATATAGTGGCTTTAGGGACGAACACGAGGATGGGTTTTCCTTCATGAGAAATGCGATTCGATTGAAAATGAGTATTTTCTCTTTGGATTTTCAGGTTTTTATTAAAAACGATTATTGGGTTGTTGGTTACCAAACTAAATATAACTTGAAATAAAGTGGGAAAAGAGAACTCCTTGAAGTCTCGGGCCAGCCAGTTTGCTTAGGATTCAGGCATTGACATGTCCTCGGGTCTTTTTCCCCGTGTTGGGAATGATGACATATAGTCATTTTCTGAACCGGATCTTTATTTGGCATTAAAACCTAAACCCTAAAACTTTCCTTCTTGAAACATGGCATTTAATAAGCGTAAATGTCACGGCCAGTCGAACACATCTCGTAAGAAAGCTACGCATAGTAGTAATAGGAAACAACTAAATTGGATAACGGGGATCGAAGATAAGCATCCACTTGTAACGAAAACGCCAAATACCGTCCATTAGGGGTAAATTATAGAAGATTTTAACCTAAGGTAAGATGCGGAAGAAAACGTAAACACCCATAAATGCGAATAAAAAAAGCAGAGAACATATCACGGTTACCTGCCATAGCCTTACGCCCGGTAGTCCTTCTCTTCAAAGGATGAAGAGGTTTTAGCCAGCTTGCCTTGATTTGTATCATCATCAAGGCGTGTTTAGGATAAGCAGAAAATGAAAGAAAATGGGAAGAAGAAAAGTGGGAAAAGCGGGACAAAAGTCTAGTCCTGTATAGAAAGAAGATTGATTGATTTGCTCTGGCTTGGTAGCAGGCTTATATAGTGCTCAATAGCCAGTGAGTCAAAACTCATTAGATTTTTAATCCATTTTTCTGAGTATATTACGAGTTAAATGTTGATTTATTTGCAGAAATGTGGATCATTTACTCAAATTTCATTTTGCAGGAAAATACAGCAAAAGCTAAAATTCGACAAAACTGAGAATAAACCGATTCTGACGGAAATTGAAATCGCAACTAAAAATCGAGGGTCGACAAGAAGCAGATTGTGGTCGAGTTCAAGTCACGGCATCACCCAGTTCATGCTTTGATGTCGTGACAAAGGAAGATTAATGATCTAAAAGAAATTGAAGTCGTTACTTAAGAAAGAAGTTGCGACAAAGGAAGTAATAATTCGGACAAAAGGAAATATCCAAATGAAGAAATCGATGTCGTGACATCACTCTGATGTCGCGACACCAACTGAATACAACTGAGGTCGCGACATCACTTTGATGTCGCGACGTGGATCCGTCAATGAAAGCCACACGAGAGGTATTCGCAAGCAAACAAAGTTGCAACTAGTTTTTGATGAAGGGCTCTATTTGGGGAATTCGCGACATGTTGTTAAATCGCGACATAAAACAAAAACTGAAGTTGTGACCATTTAATGATAAAAGACGCATATGCGTGACCAATCATTGATGTCAGCGACCCGGAAGAAAACTAAGCGAAGAAATCAAGAGTCAGACATCAACTTAAGGTACATTGACCTAAAGAAAGGAAATGAGAAATTTGGTTGCAACAAAGAACTTCGGGTTCGCGACAGAAGAAAAAGAAATGGGCAGCAAAAGGGTTTGCGACATCACTATGAGTCGACATAAAGAATAAAACTGTGAAGGCAGAAGACCACCAACACAATCGCGACCAAGAAATCAAAGTCACAACATGAAATCATCATACAAGCCTTGAAGGTGAAATTACGCAGCTTCAAAAAACATTAGTAACAACTTAGAAATTTGGAAGAGAAAGACAATGACGATGTCCTTCCGACATGGGCGGGAATTGGCGACATCAACCAGCTGGAGAAACAACGAGCAAATAAGGTTGCGATTACAAGCGATGTTGTGACCATTAGTCAAAAGCGGTTGCAAGAAAGTGGTTTACCTTGAGAACAAAATTCGCGGCCGATCCGCGAGCAATCCAAGAGAAATTCGTATCATGACATCAACGAAATTAGCGACGTTGAGAGCGATATTTGGAGTTTTTCTTTGGGAATTCCACGGAGCTTTGGGATTCGGCCAATTTATTTTCACGATATAAATAGACGGCTTTTAGAATGATAAAGTAGCTTCGTCTTTACTACCAGAGAAAAGAGAGGGAAAGGAGAGGAACTCAGTGTATAGTTTAGAGTAGATTTTTATTTCTTTTCTTTATTTTTAGTTTATTTATTTTCTGGATTTGAATCTGCGTACTGTGTAGAGATGAGTAGAAGCTTTTTTTTTATTTCCGTTATTTTCTTAGTATTACTGCTTGAAAATTTATGAAATCTAGACAAATTTCCGGAGTTCGTTTCTTCTCAGTTTTATTGCAATTACAGTGGTTGTACGTGATCGGTGCTCCATTTATTAATTCAAAATGCAGTAATTAGAGCGCAGCTTCGCTGGATTTGATTTACATTTAGTTATAGTCTCTGCTAAATATGGAGAACTAATTTGGGTTTGGATTTACTTATTTGGTGTCGTGTTTGAATTGTTAGTTCCCCGATAGTAGTACCTAATACCGATTGAAGAATGTATCTTTGCTTTCACGATATCCAGGGATGCCTCTTGCTTGACACAAAGAATGGGATTCTGAGGAAATTTAGGAAGCATTCTTTCTGGGCATGTTCGACTACCATTGATGAAATGCTGAGCTCTGAGATTTTATTTTGATAAATCCCCCATTCGCTCATAATTGAAGTTGGAGGGGTGTATTTAACAATATAAATAATCAGAGAGTTCTGTAATCTAAGGTAGGTTCTAACCCCGTGTTAGCTTAGATCTAATCAAGGGAAGGGACGAACCCATAGATCTGGAGGTTGAGCCACCAATTAAGCGGTAGAAACTTTGCGAAAATCCTAGGAAGGAAAAGCAAGGTCAGCTATCAACGGGGAGAATGGGTGTGAAGTATTGAGAGAGAAAATGCCGGATCTTGCGAGGGAATTTGGAATACGGGTAGTGGTTGGATCTTGTCTTGAGAGGAAGCAAGGATATCTAACCGGTGTGAGACCTGCCTGAATCCGGAGGAGGGGGTTGAGCAGATTGCAGGAATCTTGGAAAAAGCGGATCCATACATAGAAGACGAACAATGTACTTTAGTCTTGGAATTGATTGTTCATTGTATTTCAGCGATGATTTCGTTTCTCCACGAGCTGATTGATCCATTCTTATAGACTATTTATTTTATTCATTTACTTTGTTTTAGCTTAGTTTGACAATATTCAATAGTTTAGGATCTTTAATTTTTGTAGTTTAAGATAAAACTTTCCTTTATGAATTCACTAGTCGAATAGTATGGAATTTAGTAGTTGGGTAATTGATCTTTAATTCGTTGTCAATCTCTGTGGGAATGATACCTGGACTTACATTCAGATTTTATTACTTGTATGACCTCTGCACTTGCAGTGTCATATACTTGACCCTTATTTTTAAATCATGAATATTAAGAGAAAACTATTTTATCAAGCAAATTTATCGAAGTGACATGGATGCAAGAGAAGTGTAAGGCTCTTGTAACTATGTTAATTTGAGGAGTTTAATCTATATAGAAAAGGAAAACAAGTTTTTATGGTAGCGTTGAGTTAGAATTAAATATATCAATATTAGACAAAGGAAATACTAATTTGGACATTTATAAAAGAAAAGAACAAAAAAATAGCTTTTCAAGCAGTGGCTACATCAACCACTAATATTTAACAAGCCATGTTGAAAATGTTTGTTTAGTTTGACTAATCCTATTAATCTGAGTGTGTTTTGATTTCAGGAAATCCTTTAATGCATAGGAAACGGGTTCGGCTGATTCAATGAAACAACGAATTAGAAAGAACACTTCAGGCTTAAGAAAGACAAAAAGAAGCTGACTTGTGACTATAGCGGATAGAGACATGACCGAACTGAGAGGAACCAAAGGACAAACGGCGAAGGCATTCTTTGACACAATGGAGGATTTCTGAGAGGCTGTATTGGGGGAGAGTATTATGATCGAGACGACCTACATGGATCACGAATCTTAGTAAAGCCAACCTTGAGTTACAATATGATGTGGTAACATCGATTCCTTCAAGTCACCCCATCGAAGGCCCAAAACGAGCACACAGGAAGATTTCTCGGGATGGAAAATCTGATTAATTTGAATGATGTGAGACCAAAGGTAGTAAAGTTACATCTCTTTTATTTCTTGCAGGAGATATAAGCGACCATGGTATGAATCATTGCCATATGGTTTTAGTTGATACTTAGGAAGAGTTGGTAGGAAGCATACTTGAATGGGGTTCTTTCCCCCATCTCTCACCTCGGAGAAGAAGAGATAATAGTATTCCAACCGAGAGGAAGATGAGGCACATGTGTAGCACAGGAAAGATTGAAGGAGTTCTTGAGAAGAGGTGCCACCATGCATGGAATTGATTTAAAACCCGGATGGATATAATTATCATGCAGCAAATGATACATCTAAGGGCACATTATAGATCTTCCTCTTTGTGGAGCATTCAAGCGAAAAAGTCTTGAAGAGGCTGGTGCGATGGGGGCTGGCCCAGTGCGGTATGAAAGCTCCATCTGAGTTTTCAAGGGAGTAGCAGCGAGAGGAAAGGGTCATGGTGAGCAAAATGGCAGTATGGAACAAGAAGTTAGATGCCATAATTGCATGAGTATGGACAAACGGGGAAGAAAAAAATGCACCACCACATTTCGTGCAGAAATGGGAGCGATTCAGGAAAGAGAACTTATGAGAAAGGAAGTGTTGATGTACCAGCAGAGAAGAAGATTCTTATGGTCTTGAGGAGTTAAGTACGTGAATGAGCCAGAAATTACCATTTCAATCCAAATCCTAACCTGCCCACACATTCTGAGTCCGACGCGAGAACCATGAGAATTTCTCATATGGTGGAGGAGCATTACAAGGCCCAGGCATGGGCAGAATCCTCGGCAAGGATATGTCAGCTGACCCTGAAAGGTTCGGCATCAAGGGTGAAGGCGAAATGACTATCGGGGGTCAAAGGAGGATCAACCGACTGAAGAACAAATATTTACTTGATTCATGGGGACAACAGAGACTATTACACTTCCATGAGCGAAGCTATCGACTTGGGCTTTCAAGTCCCCGTCTTTCAGTGTTTCGAAGAATCTGAGTGCCTCGTTGAAAAACTTGGAGACACAAGTAAGACAGCGGCCTGAATAACTGCCATCGAGCAAGGTACATTCCTAGTGGCCTCAAAAGAATCAAAAACTGACATGGCAATTGATTAAAGAAGTGGGAAGGATTTGAAGCGTGAAGGAAAGAAAGGAAAGAGATTGAGGCGGAACAAGAAGGGGCGGAAAGGAAGGAGAAGAGTACATAGATTGGGCATTGAGAAGAGTAATAGGCAAAAATAGAAGGAAGGCGTACAACTTATACACCTTGATTACCATTTCCGCAGAGACGAGAGAAGGCAAGAAAGAGAGAAAAGCAGTTTTAAATTCTTGGACATTTCAAGAAAATAGAAATCAATATCCCATTTGCGAGAATTGATGACCAAAATGCCTATTGTAAATTTACGAATGCGAGCAAGAAAAGGAAGATAGTGAAGAGAATCTTGAACTTGACGCTCTGTGGTCACGATTTATCGATAAAAGCTCTGAAAATGAAGGACCACATGCCGATTTCACCATTCCACTCAGTAAGGAAATATGAATACAAAGCTTTATGTGATTAAAGGCGCTAGTATAAATTTATTTGCCTCTATCGGTTGTCTGAGAGACTTAATTTGGGAACTTACCACTAACGACAATTACATTGCAAATGGCTGATAGATCAATGGCACAACCGAAGGTATTTTTAATTATACTTGTCGGGTTGGAAATTCATCTTCCAGTGGATTTTGTTATCATGCGGATGGAGGAAGATACACAAGTTCCTTTGTTCTTTGGGAAGACCTTTCTTAGCTAATTTGCCTTGATAGATGTACAGAAGGTGGCTGGGCGGGGTGGGAATGAAGCAGTGCACTTTAATATTAATAGGAGTTTGGAACATCCTGATGTAGAGGCAGAAAGTTGTATGGCTGTAGGAAACAATAGCCTTCTCAATGTTGAATTGAATTCTGATTGTATCCTTCAACATTCTATCAATGAAATTGAGATGAATTTTCAGTATCTTGAGAGTCTTGATTGTGAAATCTTTTGCCTTCGTGTTAACAAGGAAAGCGATCCTCGACATAAACAAATAGTGAGATGAAATTATCACGGCGAGAAGCGGCAAACTCATGAGCAAACTAGTCTGAAGGGTTAACATTGAAAGAATTGCCCGATCATTTGAAATATGAGTTTTAGAACTAGAAAAGAAAACCAGTTATCATATCAATTTGCATTAATTTGATTGAAGAAACGAGAAGTTCTTATTTGAAAATCTGAGAAGCAATTGTAGTCAGTGAGGATCTAAAGGGTATGACTCCTCTATTTGCATGCACAAAATATTCATTTGAATGATAATGCAAAAGCTTCTATTGAGCATCAAAGGAGGAGGCTGAACCGAGTGATGAAAGAAGTTGTCGAGAAAAGAAGTTAAATGGTTAAATGGGGTTTATATATGCTATATCGAATGGATTCTTGGGTAAACCGGTGCATGTGATTCCCAGAAAGGTGGATTCTTGTGATCGAAATAAAAGAATGAATTGATTCCTGGGCGTGACGGATGGAGGTGTGTATTGACTCTGAGAAAATTGAATACTCTGACGAGAAAGGATCATTTCCCCTACACTTTCATTGATAAGATCTTTGGATAGGTTGGCGGGACACCCTCCACTTTTGTTTTCTTGATGGATACTCTGGATACAGCAAATTGCTATTGCACTGAGGATCGGGGAGAAAACCACTTTACATGCCCATTTGGTACTTTTTGCTTTTAGGAGAATGCCATTTGGTTTTGTGTAATGCTCCACGGTACCTTCGAAGATGCATGATGTCTATATTTGCGATTACTTGAAGAGTTATGGAGATCTTCATGGATGATTTCTGATGTATGGATCCGAGTTTTTAATATTGCACCATAACTTGGGGGCGATTACTTCAAGGTGCAAGGACAAGAATCTAGCTCTGAATTGGGAAAAATGCCATTATATGGTTACGGAAGGAATTGTCTTGGGGTACATGATTTATGCAGCATGGCTTGAATTAGACCAAAGCAAAAGTTTCAATTATAAGAAATTTGATGCCACCCACTACAGTCAAGGGAATTAGAAGTTTCTTAACCCAGGACATCACTGGATTTTACGGAAGATTTATAGGATTTTATCAATTCCTAGACCACTTTAATGGATTCTTTGGAAAATGATACTGGGTTACTGTTTGATGAATCCTGCCAGAAGGCTTTTGAAGAAATCAAATTCAGACTATGGATTGAAAGCTCCATCATGGCAAAACCAATTTGGAATAGGAATTTGAATCTTATGTGTGATGCCGAGTGATTTTAGATAGAATGTATTGGGACAGAAAAGATGAAAAAAGTGTTGAGACCAATATCTTAACCACCCCGTAGAAACCTTTAAATTAAGCTCGGAAAATTACTCTACAAGCGAAGGAGATGCGGCAATAGTATTTGCATAGCGACAAATTTAGGCCACTACATTTTGGGGTCCCATGTTGTATACAACGATCATGCAACAATTAAGTATCCTAATGGCAAATAAAGAAATAAAGCAGGCGATCGGGTGGAATCTTTATTCTTAAAGATTTAGATTTAGAATACAAAGAAAGACAGAAGGGTTGTGACAATGTGATGGTGATCACTTGTCAAGAGTGGAGAAACCTACTGTACAAGAAGAAGAAGAAATAGCGAGAAAATTTTCCAAATGAAGGCAGATTATTCCGATATCATGAACACGGTATCTTTGATATTGTGAACTTCTTAGCTTGTGGAGTGCTATACGGAATTCAGCTACGATAGAGAAAAAACTAAGGGTGACAACGAGGTACTTACATCAGGATGACCCATTTATTGTTCCAAAGAGGGCTTATCTGATTATAAGGAGATGTGTACGGAGGGTGAACAAAGCAGAATTTTACAAGAATGTCATGCATCGCCATATGGAGTACATTTTCTTTGAGATAAAAGCGACCCACAAAATTCTCGGTCGAGTTTTCTTGGCCTACAATTTTTAAGGACTGTTTTGAATGGGTGAGATTATGTGATCAATGCCAAAGAATGGGAAACATCAGCCAAAAGCATGAGATTCCCTTCGCGAGTATCTGGTGGTGCGATTATTTGATGTATGGGAATGGTTTATGGGCCTTTTCAGTTTCATTTGGAAATATATACATACTCTAATTTGTGGATTATGTATCAAAATGGGTTGAGGCAGCAGCTTGTCCAAAGAATGATGCTAATACAGTTGTGGGATTTTTACAAAGAAATATTCTCAGTAGATTTGGGACACCCAGAACCATAATCAGTGATGGAGGGAGCCTTTTTGCAAATAAGGTGTTTGACAAACTCATGGGCAGATATGGTATCAAACAAATTATGAGATTGGCTTATCATCCTCAAACAAATGGGCAAGTTGAAATTTCCAACAGGGAGATAAAGAAAATTCTGGAAAAGACTGTAAGTTCTAACAAAAGAGATTGGTCTTTGAAGCTTGATGATGCACTCTAGGCATACAGGACTGCTTTTAAAACTCCCATTGGAATGTCCCCATACAGGCTTGTCTTTGGAAAACCTTGTCATCTACCTCTTGAGCTAGAATATAAAGCTATGTGGGCCATCAAGAAGCTTAATTTTGATTTCAAAGCTGCTAAAGAAGAGAGGCTACTCCAGTTAAATGAATTGGAAAGAGTTGAGGAATGAAGCTATATTAATTGCCAAAATCTACAAGGATAAAACAAAAAAATGGCATGATCAAAGAATTTTGAGGAGGGAATTCAAGGCAGGAGATCAAGTCCTGTTATTCAACTCCAGACTAAGACTCTTTCCAGGAAAGCTTAAATCCAAATGGAGTGGACCATATACAGTGGTATCAAGCACACAGTTTAGGGCAGTGACACTTAGAACGGGCAATCATGAGGAGTTCAAAGTTAATGGATTTAGAGAGATTAAAACACTACCTTGGGAGAAAGCAATTGGAAGGTAACCCTTAGTTCTGAATAAGGAAATTGGAAGAAAGCGAGAACAATGGCAGCGAAGGGATCCATTTAAAGACTAAAAATTGAAGCGGCTTTGTGGAAGAGCGATCCACATCGGTTGTTTAAGATTTTCTTGTTATAGTTTCTGATTTTGTGTTTACATTTCTAATAGCTATGAAATTTGATTCTATATTTGATTGAAGAGTAGGTAAATATTTTTGTTAGTTTGCGGTAAAATGAAGTTTTGAAAAGGGAGAGCATCTACAATCAAACTTCAATCAAGCATAAGAGACAAAAGAGAGCGTCTCACTCTTGATTTATTAAATTTTGTCTACGATATAGCATGATTGAAAGTTTGGGGAATTTATTTTGTTTTTGGTGTTTAAATTTGAATGTGATGCATAACTGGATGGTTGTTGAATATTTGCATGAAGAAGATGAATTGAGTTGTAGTTATCTTGATTGGATTTGAATAAAGTGAAATTGCTGTGAATTTGATTGTTTAAGAAGACTAAAGTTTATGGTTACCGCGCTAATCAAAAGATTGCAACCAAGAATCTTGGATGTAAGGCAATAAAATAGAAAAGAAGTAGAAATAAGTGAGAGCTGAGGTCATGACTAAAATAAAGCATGAATACTAAGGAAAGTTGTGACTTAAATTCCCTATCGTGACCACATTACAGTGTGACAAAAAATCTAAGATTACGACGAGAGAAAGTCAAAACTCAGAATAAAATGGGATTTTAAACCTCTTATTTTGGGCGTCGGCATTAAAATAAAATTCATTGAAAATCATTAAGAGCTCAATATTTAATGCCATGACTCCATATCCCAATCATGACATTGAACCCGGCGTCACACATTCCCTTGAATTCCATTAAACAAAAATTCATCTGACCTTTCCATACATCCATCTTTTTGAAATCTTGAAACCCTAGAACCAGAGAGCTCAGCAATACCCGCGCAATTCTTCACAATGGTAGCATTAAGAAGAAGTCGCAAATCTTAACTCCGTTGATCCCGGCCGAAATCATGCAAGGCAGTGTCGAGGCGATAGAAGAGACAGAGCCAGGCTTCGCAGCCCGAGGGAAAAGTAAAATGTTGAAAGAAAGGGAAACCAACTAGAGGAGGATGACTACTCGAGAGAGAAAACAACGAAGAAGAAAAGACTTCATTTCGAAGAAGCTCAGAATTGTGGAACAAGGTGTTTGACAAAAGGAATTTGTGTCTGAGAAAGGAGTTTTGGTAAAATAATTCCCCCATTTTTGGAAGCAATAGAGAAAAGAGGTTGGGGATTCTTTTGCGAGCACAAGGCACCCGGATTTTCAGCTCTTCCCAGGGAATTCTATGCAAATATGGTGGGAATGAAGGATGATTCTGTTTATGTGAGAGGTGTTTGGGTACCCTTTGATGATAAAAGAATAAATGAAAATTTTAAATTGAGAGATTTTAAGCATGGAATTAGTATAGAAGTTGTTGGAAAACCCAAATTATGAAAAAATAGTAGATGTCGGTTAATTTGGAGAAGAAATGGGAAGTGACAAGAAAAACCCCACCATACCATCAAAGAGAAGCTTTAAGCGGAAGAAGCAAAGGTATGATTTTGCCATTATATTTATGTGATAATGCTACTAAACACACCTTTGCTGCTTTCGGTCGAGAGACGAGGAGGCCATCCTTTTGTATGCCTTTTTTGAAGGATACCACAAAATGAACCATAAAATGATACGATCGAGAAGAATCAATCAGAGGATACCACCATAGTAATAAAGGGGACCTTGTCCCTCACCTACCACTATTTCAGACTTTGTTTATGGCGAGGGTGAAGGACAGATGGGAGGAAGAAGAAAAGTGTCCTCAGGTTTCCCTCACAACCTAACGGGGTGACAAGGGGACCCTAAAGGAAAGAGCGGAAAGGAGGTGAGTGGTAGTAGATGCTGAAACAGAGCGAGGAGACAAATGCGAGGGAAAATGATAGAAATGGAGGAGGTGTCGGACAACGTCATTCGAGACGAGAGAAGAACCTCTAAGGGAGTAATGACCTATCTGTGTTCAAAAATTAAAGGGAACAAGTGCCTGCTCAAGCAGAAGGATCCGGAAGCAGAGAAGGAAATACTGAAATCATGGAAATGCTTAGAGCAATGAAAAGGGAAATGGAGGAGAGAGAACTTAAATGGGAAAGACAGCAACGGATCAGAGAAGAATTTATGGAGGCTGCAGCCAGAAGAAATGAGCATATATGGGAAGAAAACTGGAGAATCAGAGAGGAAGAACACCAAGAGGAACTGAAGAAACAAGAAGAAAATATGATTGGAAGAATAAAGACAAGCATGCAAGCTTTTTATAATAATCAATTCAAAGGGATGTTGGTGCTGAGATAATATAATGAAGCGAGGAAAAGAGGAATAGAAATGGAGAATAACATGATGATGAAGATTGATGGGTTCAACATTTATATAAGAAATTGTTCAAGGAGTTCGAGGTTAATGAAAAGAAAGAGATCAGCGGTTAAGGAAGATAATGATGAGTATAGAAGAAAAACACAGTTTGGAAAGTATGGCTTGATCGATCGAGAACTTGTCAATTTGCTATAATGTATCTACGAGGTGGAAAGACGATTAATCAGGTGGGAAAGAGACAGACATGCTTATTCATGCGTGCAACTCAACAATGAAATATGCAAAGGCAGGAAATCCCACAGCGAAGAGCAAAGATGGAATAAAATTCCCTAGGTTTTATCGGCGAGGCTGTTTGATGTAGATCCTCCAGCGTTGTACAAAAAGGCCTACGAAGATACAGGAAACTAAAGTTTTCCTATCTTTGACATCCAATCATACATTCCAAAATTCTAATAGAAATCCATTTTGTTTATCCGAAGTGTCTTGTGTTTTATTGAATTTTCATTTGATAGTTACTCTTTTTGCTTGTTGAATTGTTTTTTTTTTTTCCATTGTTGAATGAAAAATTTGATTGTGAATAATTAGATGTTTATTGATGGATGAATTGACTTGAGAAATTTTGTGTTTGTGTCATTTTCAGTTTAGCATGAAAAGAATAAATGCATTGTCTATGCATGAATCAAATAAACAATTCTGTTCTTTCCCAAGAACAAAATTTCAGGAAGAATAAGGCGTGGATTATTAAGTGGGGAAATTAAGTCTTTACTGCATTGTTTAAATTCAGTATAGATTACCAAAAATCGGAAAAATGGTTATTCTTGATGGAACAAAGTACTTAGTTGAAATAATGTAAGTAAATAGTAAATATAAGTCTGAGTCTTGAAAATAATACACTTGGGTAAACCAAAACTTATGAAACTTTGAGAGGAATTAGGGTCTATCTACAGAAATCAGGGTCAAATCCTAAATCGACTTGTTAGATTGTTGATTGAGGCGAAATCTTGAGTGAAGATAGCCAACGAGGAAATGATAGAGGCCATCGTAGCGAGTTTGAGCTTTTCTAAACTACCTTCAATATATGCTAAGCATATTTTCTAGTTCCTTAATTTGAGCAAAATAAGCCTTATTTCTTCCAACAACTTGATGGCGAAAACCTGAAATTCCCTTCCTTTGCAATAATCCAGCAAAGAGCCCAGATTATTCGGTTTATAGTACGGAAAAGTCTTATAAAGAAAGAAACAAGTTTGGGGAAAAATATTTCCAATTTTTACAATGAAGGGAGGTGAAGAAGTAAAGATACGAGAAATTAATTGAAAAGGGAATAAATTTTATCTTGTGGCCCTGTTCCCTTGAACAATTAAGCTCGTAGGGGGTGTTTTAACACCCTAGTACCCTAATACCAAATTTGGTATAGGAGTTGCTAGCCCGAGTTCTCTAAGAGTAATAAGCTGAAGACAAAACATTGCACTATTCTGACCTTAGAAAACAAAGCAAAGAGTTCAAGAACAAAGGAACTGGCCTGAATAAAGTGCATATGGAAATTGAAATTCCATAAAAAAGTCGAAGAAGAATCGGGGCGAGATTGAGGAGAGATCGTAGTACAAAGAGAAAAATGGTAAGTTGGAAACGAAAAGCAAGTGCGGAGAAAAATTACAGGCGGGTGATTTGTACAGCAAATTTTCCCATTATCTACCCGATTACCTAAGCCCAACATTACAAGCACGAAGACCTCATTGATCTTGAAGGTTGAATTTTATTAGTGGAGATCGATACTGAAAAACAAGCTTATGGGACTTTATTAAACAGTCGAAAACTCCCGAGAGAAAGATTATTCATTCAACATGAAGATGAAAAGTTGAAGACACACTTTTACACCGCAGAACAAGACTTGTTAGATAAAGGCTTTGTTTAAATACATTTAGTTCATCAAAGAAATTTATGATTGGCGTATACACATTTCTTATTACGCGGAATCAGCTGGAAATTTAAATGATGCTGGTATCTCTTATTTCCAGATTAGAAGGTGGAATGAGAAAGACTATGATATGGATTAGAAAAAAAAAATGTCCTTAAAATTTTTTAAGCTTATTTGTTTGAGGACAAACAATTCTTTCTTTTCTTTGCTTGGGGACAAGCAAAATGTTAAGTTTGGGTGATGAGTCCAAAACTCATTCTTTTAATCCATTTTGAGTATATTACGAGTTAAATGTTGATTTATTTGTAGAAATGTGGATCTTTTACTCAAATTTCATTTTGCAGGAAAATACAGCAAAAGCTAAAATTTCAGCAAAAATCAGAATAAACCAGTTTACAGCAGAATTGAAGTCGCAACTGAAAATCAGGGTCGCGACAGGAAGCTTAGTTGTCGATCGATTCCAAAGTCCGCGACATCACTAGATTCATGCTTTGAGGAAGAAACAGAAATCCTAAAAAGGGTGAAGTCGTTACTTAAAGAAAGAAGTTGCGACAAAGGAAATGTGGTCGGGACAAAAAGGAAATATCCAAAAGAAGAAATCGATGTCGCGACATCACTCGTGCGACCTGGCCCCGAATACAAGCTGAGGTTTTGGAATTTGGTGGAGAATATTGATCGTTTTTCTTGGAGTTATTAAATTCCCTTGGATTATTCTCTTTGAAACTGAGCAGACCAAACCAATTAGTTTAATCAAGACATTGATTTCTGTTTCTGCATTAGTAACTATTTATTTCAAGATTTTGAATGAGTGATGCAGAACTGAAAGGTTTAAGTTAATTTGGAACTTACCTTGAAATTGGAGTGGGTCGTTGGCTCAATTTATTTCACTTCATCAGATTTTTAAGCTTTTTAATTGATGATTTTAGTTTTAAGGAATCCTACTTTTAATGCTGGAACACCCAAAATGAGAGGTTTTAAAATCCCACTTTTATTGAATTTTGGACTTTTCTGGTCACAACTTCAGGATTTTTGTTGCGACCTGAAATGTGGTCACGACAGAAAATTTTTATGTCACAACTTTCTCTTTTCTTTCCTTGCTTTATTTTAGTCATGACCTCAATTTCACTGTTTCTACTTCCTTTTCTATTTTATTGCTTCCCATCCGGCATTCTTAGTTGCAACTTTTTTGGATTAGTGTTGCGACAAGAAAAGGGTACAAGTCTTCCTAAACAATCAAATTCACAGCAATTTCACTTTATTTAAATCCAATCAAGACAACTACAACTCAATTCATCTTCTTCATGCGAATATTCAACAACCATCCACTATGCATCACATTCAAAATTTAAACACCAAAACAAAATAAAATTCCCCCAAACTTTCAATCATGCTATATCCGAGAAAAAATTTAAATAAAATCAAGAAGAGTATACTGCCCCTTTTTGTCTCTTATGCCGATTGAAGTTTGATTTTAGATCTTTCTCCTTTTCAAAACATTCATTTATTGCAAACGAACAAAAATATTTACCTACTCTTCGATCGAATATGAATCAAATTTCATAAAGCTATTAGAAATGTAAACACAAAAATTGTAAACTATAACAAGAAAATCTTAAAACAAACTGATGTGGATTGCCTTCCATAAAGCTGCTCAATTTTTAGTCTTTAGCTGGACTTTCTGCTGCCATTGTTCTGTTTCTTCAATTTCCCTTATTCAGAACTAAGGGTTACTCTTCCAATTGCTTTCTCCCCAGGTAGTGCTTTAATCTCGGACCATTAACTTTGAACTCCTGGGTTCTTTGGTTCTAAGTGTCTTGCCCCCAATTGTGTGCTTGATACCCTTTGTATATAGTCCACTCAATTTAGTTTAAACTTTCTGGAAGAGTCTTGAGTACGGAGTTGAATAAACGGGACTGATCTCACGCTTGAATTCCCTCCTCAAAATTCTTTGATCATGCATTTTTTGTTTATCCTTGTAGATTTGGCACTATCATAGGTTTCATTCTCTCTTCCAATTCATTTAAATGGAATAACCTCTCTTCTTTACTTGACTTTGAAATCAAGTTAAGCTTCTTGATGGCCCCCTTAGTTTTATGTTCTAGCTCGAGAAGTGGGTAATGAGGTTTTCCAAAGACAAGCCTGTATGGGGACATTCCAATGGGAGTTTTAAAAGCAGTCCTGTATGCCTAGAGTGCATCATCAAGCTTCAAAGACCAATCTCTTATGTTAGAACTTACAGTCTTTTCCAGAATTTTCTTTATCTCCCTGTTGGAAATTTCAGCTTGCCCATTTGTTTGAGGATGATAAGTCAAGCTCATAATGTGTTTGATACCATATCTGCCCATGAGTTTGTCAAACACCTTATTTGCAAAATGGCTCCCTCCATCACTGATTATGGTTCTGGGTGTCCCAAATCTGCTGAGAATATTTCTTTGTAAAAATCCCACAATTGTATTAGCATCATTCTTTGGACAAGCTGCTGCCTCAACCCATTTTGATACATAATCCACAGCTAGGAGTATGTATATATTTCCAAATGAAGCTGGAAAAGGCCCCATAAAATCCATTCTCCATACATCAAATAATTGCACCACCAAGATACCTTGCAAGAGAATCTCATGCCTTTTGCTGATGTTTCCCATTCTTTGGCATTGATCACATAACTTCACCCATTCAAACGATCCATGTAAAAATAGTAGGCGGTAAAATCTACATTTGGAGATTTTTGTGGGCTGTTTTTTCTCCTGCAAAGTGTCCTCCATAAGGTGATGCATGACATTATTGTAAAATCTTGCTTTGTTGCCCTCTGTGGTACACATCTCCTTTATAATCTGTAGCTCCTCTTTTAAACAATAATGGTCATCCCTAAGATGTAGTACCCGTTATCGATCCTTATCTTTTTCTCTGTAGTATTTGAATTACAGTGGCGAATTCCCGACTAAAGAAGTTCACAATATCAGCATACCAAGGTGCTTGGAGTGATAGTTGGAATAACTATTCATCTGGAAAATTTTTACGCTGTTCTCTTTCTTCTTCTTATCTGAAAAGGTTTCTCCACTCTTGACAAGTGATTAGCTATCACATTGTCACAACCTCTCTTGTCTTTTATTTCTAAATCAAATTCTGCAATAACAGTACCCACGATCGATCTGGCTTTGCTTCTTTCTTTACCAAATTTAGATACTTAATTGTTGCATGATCGGTGTGTATAATAACGCTAGGACCCCAAAATGTATGGCCTAAATTTGTCACATGCAAATACTATTCACTGACATCTCCTTTTCGATAGTAAGAGTAAATTTTTCTAAGCTTCATTAAGGTTTGTGACATAGTATATAGCGCCAGACACTTTTCATCTTTACATCCCCATCTGACTCCCATTGCAAAATCAACGGCATCACATGATTTCAAATTCTCTGTTCCAATCTGGTTTTGCCATGATGGGAGATTCAACTAGTCTGAATTTGATTTCATCAAAAGCCTTTTGGCAGGATTCATCAAAACAGAACTTGTTATCCTTTTCACGACAATCACCGCCCTGATAGTCACAGCAATTTTGATAAATCTCTTACCAATCTTACGTAAATCCGGCATGTCTAAAAACTTCTAATTCCCTTGGCCTTAGTGGAAGGGTGATAGGATTCTGATTGAAAACATTGTTCTGCCTCATTTTCTTTGCCAAAATCATGTACTAAGACAATTCCTTTTGTAACATAAAATGGCATTTTTCTAATTGAGCTAAGATTCTTGTCCTTGCACCTTTGAAATCTGTCCCAAGTTATGCAGGCACTATTCAAAACTGGATCCATAAACTGTAAAATCATCCATGAAGATCTCCATAACTATTACCTTTCATCGGTAAATATAGACATCATGCATCTTTAGAAATTGCAGGGCATTACACAAACCAAATGGCATTCTCCCCAAAGAAAATTACAAATGGGCATGTAAAGAAGTGGTTTTCTCGATCACATGTGCAATAGCAATTTAGTTTGTATCGGAGTATCCGTGAGAAAGCGAAAGTAGGGTGTCCACCACCCGGCCTATCCGACTATCGATCAATGAGGTAGGAAAATGATCCTTTTAAGTTTGCAATATTCAATTTTTGTAGTCAATACACACCTCATCACCATCCACGATTCTTGTAGAATCAGTTCATTCTTTTCATTTCTAATCCACGGTGAATCCACCTTTCTTAGGAACCACATGCCTTGGAGACTTACCGAACTATCTGATGTAGCATATATAAAACTTGCATTTAACCATTTGAGAACTTCTTTTCGACACTTCTTTCATCAGGCTCAACCTCCTTTGATGCTCAACAAAGTTTTTGCATTATCGTCGACAATATTTTGTGCATGTAAATGGAGGGCTCATACCCTTGAGATCCTCGATTGACCCGAAACAATTTAGCCTTGTATTTCTCAAAATTTCCAGCAACCACATTCTTGAAACCGATCCAATCGGTGATATGATAACTGGTTTTCTCTTTTATGGTTCAAAAAACTCATATTTCAAATGATTGGGCAATTCTTTCAATGTTAACCCTTTTGCACTATTTTCTTGCTCATGAGTTTGCTGTTTCTGGCTGCATACTTCATCTTAACTATTTTCATTTATGCTCAAAAATTTGTTTCATCTTATTAAGCAAATTTGAAGAAGCGTTACTTCACAATCAAGACTCTCAAGATACTAAATTCATCTCAATTTCATTGATAGAATGTTGAAGGATACAATCAGAATTCAATTCAACGGCCCAAGGGAAGGCTATTGTTTCCTATAACCATCTGACTTTGCCTACACATCGGGATGTTCCAAACTCTATTATTATTAAAAATTACCCTTGCTTCATTCCCACCCTCAATGTCGGAGGTTCACCTTCACGTATATCTAATAGAGCGCTCTGTAGTTGCTGAAGGTCTTTTGACAACAAAGGAACTTGTGTATCTTCCTCTATCTGCATGATAACAAAATCCCTTGGGAAGATGAATTTCCCGACATGGCAGGAGTACATCTTCAAGAATACCTTGGTTGTGCCATTGATCTATCGACATTGCAATGTAATTGTTGTTGGTAGGATTCCCCCAAATTAGAATCTTTGCCACAGCCCGATAGAGCATCAAATTTATACTAAGCCGAATCACATAAAGCTTTCTTGAATTCATATTTCCCTATGGACGAGGAATGGTGGCTAGCACCAGGAGTCCTTCATTTTTCACAGGAGCTTTTCTTGGATAAGCGCCTTCTGGTATGATCAAAGTTCACTATTCCCTCTTGACTATCTTCATTTTCTTCTTGGTATCTCCTTGGAAAATTTTCCATAAATAGGCATTTGGTTGATCACCTGCAAATGGGATATTGATTTCTATTTTCTTGAAATGTCGAATTTAAGAAAGCGTTCTTCTCTTCTTGCTTTTGAAGTCTCTGTGGAAATGTAAAATGCGAGAAGGTACCTTAAAGCGTCACGCCTTCCTTCTATTTACACTCATTACTTCGTCAAATTTATTCAATCCTGTGCTCTTCTCTCCCTTCCTTTCGATCTCTTCTTGTTCTACCTCGATCTCTTCTTTCCTTTCTTTCCCAGCCATTGTTGCTCGAAATCCTTCCCACTTCTTACTTGAATTGCCATGCAATCTTTTGGATTCTTTTTTAGTGTCACTAGGAATGTACCTGCTACGATTTGGCATATTCAGGGCTAGTTGCCCTACTTGTGTCTCCAGTTTTTCTTGAGGTACTTGTGATGTAAAACATGGTATCGGGCTTGAAGGCTTCAGTCGGGACGGTTTGGTTCATGGAAGTGTAATAG
This sequence comes from Tetrastigma voinierianum, assembly GCA_016808115.1. Taxonomy (NCBI): domain Eukaryota; kingdom Viridiplantae; phylum Streptophyta; class Magnoliopsida; order Vitales; family Vitaceae; genus Tetrastigma; species Tetrastigma voinierianum. The sequence goes on from JAEQBH010009756.1 coordinate 43,690, forward strand.
TCTCTTGTTGTCCCCGTAGGCTGACATTTGTTCTTCAAAATGGATTTGAGTCCTCCTTTGACCACGATAGTCATTTGCCTTCACCCCTTGATCTTTGCTCTTCGGAGATCCGTGAAAGTGGTTGTTGATATCCTTGTTGAGGATACTGTCCATGCCTTAGGCCTTGTAGTGCCCTCCACATAGCATGAGAAATTCTCATGGTTCCTCGATCTTTGGGCCTTAATGTGTGGGCGGAGTTAGGGATTTGGCAGAAATGGTAATTTCTTGGCTCATTCAAGTACTTAACCTCCTCGGCACCATAAGAATCTTCTTTTGTTGGTGCATCAACACTTCTTCCTCATAAGAGTCTCTTCCTCTTGCTCTATTTCATGAAGCGATGTGCATTTCTTTCTGTTTGTCCATCACATGCATTATGGCATCTGCTTTGCCTCCATGGCTGTCATTTGCTCGACTCCATGACCCCTTTTCCTCTCTTCATTGCACCTTGAAAACTCGGATGGGCTTTCATATTACGAATTTGGCCAGGTCTTCTATCGGATCTCTAGCCTCTTGACACTTTTCGTTTGAATGCTCCACGGCGAGAAACTCTATAATGCCCTTAGATGTATCATTTAAGGCATGATACACTATATCCATCGCTTTTAAATCTGATTCCAAGCCATAGGGCACCTCTTCAGCAACCTCTTGAATCTCTCCCAGGCTATATATAGGCTCTCATCTTCCCCTTGTTGGAACACTATTATCTCTCTTCTTCTCTATGAGGTGAGAGATGGGGGAAAGAACCTGCCCAAGTATGCTTCTACCAGCTCTTCCCAAGTATCAATTGAACCATATGGTAATGATTCATACCATGTGGCTCTTTATATCTCTCAGAAAATGGGAAGAGATGTAACTATCACCTCACAGTCTCACACCATTCGAACTCCCAGCATGTTCTTAATCTTGAGAAATCTTCCCAGTACTCGTTTGGGTCTTGATTAGGGTGACGGTGAAGCGATCTTTTGCTACACCATTGTAATCAAGAAATTTGGCTTTAGTTGATTATTTGCATCCACAGTAGGCTGTCTGATTGTAGAATACTCTTTACGAATAATAGGCCTCAGGAAATCCTCCATTGTCATCGTGTCAGGAGGCCTTACGGCTGCTGTCTCTGTTCTGCAATAAAGTCATGTCTCTCATCTGCCGCCATTGCGTTTCTGCTCTTTGTCTTTCTGGCAAAGCAGTGTTCTTTCCCGATTCGGTGTCGCTGGAATCAGGTCAGAATCCTGTTTCCTATGCATTAAAGGATTTCCTGAAATCAAAACACACTCAGATTAATAGGATTAGTCAAACTAAACAAACATTTTCAACATGGCTTGTTAAAGATTAGTGGTTGATGTAGCCAGTGCTTGAAAATCTATTTTTTTGTTCTTTTTCTTTTATAAAATGTCCAAATTAGCATTTCTCTCTTTTGTCAGAATATCGATCTATTTAATTCTTTCAATCCCCAGAAAGCGTGCTCATAAAGCTTTGTTTGCCCTTTTTAATATAGACTAAAACCCTCAAATTAACATAGTTACAGAGCCTTACACTTCTCTTGCATCATGTCACTTTGGATAAATTTGCTTGATAGAAATAGTTTTTCTCTTAATATTCATGATTTAAAAATAAGGGTCAAGTCTACATGACCTTTATAGTCACCGAAGAAGTCATACAAGTAGTAAAATGAATCATCAGTCGGTCATCATTCCAGAGAGATTGACAGATTAAAGATCGATTGCAAACTACTAAAATTCCATACTATTTGGACTAAGAATTCATAGTGAAAGCTTTATCTAAACAACAAAAATTAAAGATCCTATACTATTGAATATTGTCAAACTAAGATACAAAACAAAGTAAATGAATAAAAATAAATTTGTATCTATAAGAATGGATTGAATCAATTTCCATGAGAAACTTGAAAACTATCGGTGAAATACGATAAACGATTCGATTCCGGCTACTAAAATTTACATTGCTCTGTTCTATGTATGGATATGGTTTTTGTCCAGTTTCTAATTGTTGGAATTGGATTTCTCATATTCATCGGTTAGATATCCTTGCTTCTCTCGAAGATAGATCCCGACCGGCCATGACTAAATTCTCTTGCAAGATCACGGTATTTTTCTCTCTCGATACTTCCGCATTTCTGTTGTGGCCGGACCTTTTGCTTTTCCTTCTCCTTGCAGGATTTTATGAGTTTCTACACGTAATTGGTGGCTCGACCTCCAGATCTATGGGTTCGTCCCCTTCCATGATTAGATCTAAGCTAACGGGGTTAGGAACTTACCTTTTTAGATTAAAGGTGAACTCTACGATTATTTATATTGTTAAATACACCCTCGACTTCAATTATGAGCTGAATGGGGGATTTATCAAATGAATCTCGGAAGCTGACATTTCTCATCGATGGTAGTCGAACATGCACAGAAAGAATACTCTCGTCTCGGGAATCTCGAATCTTTGTGTCACACTTGAGAGGCCATCTGGATATCGAACTGAATACATTCTCTCAAGCGGTATTAGGTACTACTATTAGGAACTTAACAGAAGATTCAAACACGACACGAATAAGTAAATCCAAACCTTAATTAGTTATACATATTTGTGGAAGAATTTGTAACTAAATGTAAATCAAATCCAGCGAAGAGTGACTCTAATTACATTGCGAATTAATAAATGGAACACCGATCATGTTTATAATGCTGTAATTGCAATAAGGCGAGAAGAATGAGCTATACCATAAATTTTCAAGCCGTAATGCTAGAAAGCATATGAAAAAAAAAAATCCAGCTTCTACTATGATCTCTGCCACTTGCAGTCTGTGATTCAAATCTAGAAAAATAAACTAAAAATAAAAGAAAAGAAATAAATCTACTCTCGACTAAACAACAGTTCCCTCTCCTTTCCCCTTTTAAGGTAGTGAAGATGGAAGCTACTTTACTATTCTAAAGTTGTCTATTTATCTTGTAAAAATAAATTAAAATTTTGAATCCCAAAGATCCGAGGCGAATTCTAAAGAAAAGCCCATTTCTGCATTCAATGTCGCGACTTCAAGTTAATGTCGCAACATGAATTTCTCTTGATTGCTCGTGATCAGTCGCGCCCTCTTTATTTCTGTTGCAATCAGTTTTTCTTGCACAAAGCTGCTTTGATCAATAAATTAAGGCATCGTTTGTAGTCGCGACCTTATTTGCCGCAAATGTTTCTCGATGTTGATGTCGCGACCTTGAATTGCATATAAGTTACATCAAATTTGTCTTTCTACTCTTCTTCTAGCTTCTGAGTTAGACAACGAGTTTCAAGTTGCGACCACGCTACATTTGTATGATTTCATGTTTGACTTTGATTTCTTAGTCGCGATTGTGTTGGTGAGTGATTACGCCTTCCGCGGTTTTTAATTTTATGTAGCGACCTCATAGTGATGTCGCGACCTCTTTCTACTGCCCATTTCTTTTCTTACGATGCCGCCTTACCGGTTCTTTGTTTGCAACCAAATTTCCTCATTTCACTCTTTTCTTTTTAAGTCACGACCTCGAGTTGATATTGCGACTTGTGACTCATGCCTTAAGCTCTTGGGTCGCGACATCAATGATTGGTCGCGACATCGTTGCGGTCTTTGATCATTAAATGGTCGCAACTTGAGTTTCTTGTTTTTATGTCGCAACTTCAACAGCATGTCGCGACCTCAAATAGAGCCCTTCATCAAAAACTAGATTATGACTGTTTGCTTGCAAAGACCTCGTCATGGCTTTCATTGGCGGATCCACGTCAGCGACATCAGTGTCCATTAACAAGAAATTACATAAACATATGAAGACATCAAAATAACATCAAGGGTAAAATTGGAAAATATACAAAACGGGGTCGTTCTAGGCTGAAAATAGGAGCGAAGGAATTTCTGCCTTGTGAGAAAAATTTTCAGCATCGGTGAAAAATTCTGCGATTCTTTTCAAAAATTCCTACAATGCGAGAATTTATACATCTTGAAAATTGCCTGATGCTCGAAATTAATCCTATGCCAGACATGCATAAAACTTTCTGCACTTCAAGCTTTTCTGCATTGGATTCTTTTGGATTTGAAGGAGATTAACAGAATTCTGTGCTAGGACGATTAAATGAGAGTGGTATCCAAGTGCCTACAAAACTACAAAAATAGCCCTGAGAATGCATTCAGGTAATATAAAAGTGATCTTAACATGCCAATTGGGTTAATTGGAATGATTAGTACACAAAAAGCACTCAAAACCTATAATAAATAGGGTTAAAGCTAGCCTTGTTGAGTCACCCAATCACTCTTAAAGTTCACAATATGTATTAGGAATAGATATGATTTTTAGACTCAAATTTCATTAATTTGTGTCCCTTCTTTAAATTAGTAATCCAATTCCCATATTTAGAATCATTAATCATATAATATATATATATATATATATATATATATATATATATACTATATATATATAATGATGAAAGACTCTAATTGATCCACTTTCACAATATGGATACATAGTTTACAATAATAATAATAATAATAATTAGGGTGAAATTCATGTTAATCTAAGAATTCGTATTAGAGTGTCGTGTCAACATTCATTAACTAGACCCAACCCATTTATTCGGTATTTAAATGAGTTAACATGAATATATTTAAATTTAAATTTGATTATTTAAAATAATAAATTATAATTAACCATCCATTCATATTTACTTTAAAATAACCTATTAAATTTAACATGTTTTATTAATTTTATTATTTGAAATTAATAGAAATTATAATTAATAATCAATATTTAACATAAATAACTTATTAAATATGTTAATTAATTAATATAATAGTCGCCTTGAATTGGTCGAGTCAAAATTCGTATTGGCCAGTCCAACACGAAGATATTGTTGTCACGTGTTAGGCGGTCAACACGAATATGACCTAAACACGATTATACTCAACTCAAACCCTCAAAAACCGTGTTAGGTTAGTGTAGTGCTCACGTGTCGTGTCAAATTTTGCTAATACAATAATAATAATAATAATATGTAATAATTATTATTATTATTATTATATGTATTAATGTGTTCTTCATTATTATAATAATAATTATTATTATTATAAAATTCATATGTGTAAAGATTGATAATCTTCTTATTTAAAGTGTTGTAATCATAACTTTATCATTTTCTTAGAATTTATATATTATGTCATTGTTGTAATATTGTCATGTTATTAGAATTAAGATGTCATGAATTTAACTTAATAGAAGAAGTATAGGAAGCACAATACATATTTTATTATTGCTAATAAAATTGCATGAATAAATCCTTAGATACCCCGTTCAAGTATCATTGTAGGACAAAATATCTCTTATCATGCGTTTAAGACAAATAAGTTGAAAATGTATGAAAATGGCTCTCTCTTGGCCAAATTCAAGTTTGCAACTTATATGTCTACCATGTGATTATGATGATTTGTATGTAATATTAGCGAATTATCCGTTTTACTGACAATTCAGGGATGCATTATATCAATTAAGTCAACCATTGGTGCTTTGTCCATATTGAAAAATTATGACAGTTATTCCTATTGTTGTTTAGGTACATATTTGGATAGGATGACATATTATTAATTTATTTAATCAAGCAAACTATGTATGTATTGTTTGTCTTACTTAATTCATGTACTTGGAGAACTAGAGGGAAATGCTATCAAAATTTTCTCAATTTGAATATGAGCAACATGGTAATTGACTAGTGATATACCTAAATGGAAAGGAACCACCACCTTATTAATAGGAAAGTAAGAGACATGCATAATGTGTGACCGCCCTAATCTCGGGGTGTCTAGATTTGACAACCCGCCAGCCCCTTCAGGAATACTCGTGGATGTGGAGTAACCCGACACCACTCTGAAATCGATGAGTCTCCTTTGTGCGAGGCTCTACCCATGGTACAACACCTATCCCAATCACATGTAGCTTGTCCCAATATTTTACAATGACCACAGGGTCCACATCTGGATAAAAATCTAAATATATCTCAACCAACTATATTACATAGTCCCGAGAGTTAATAAATCACTCTTAATACAAACGTATATTAAATTTTGAGTTCTAATGCATGTTATACAAAAGTAAATACCAAAAGAAACCCACAATCAGAGCTTTTCTTCAAAAAGCGCGGCCTCTAATGGCGTCGTCCTCTGCCACTTCTGTACCTGAAATAGTGATCCCTCGGCAAGGGTGAACCCAAATGCCCAAAGTGATAATTTCATGGGTTGCTCCGCTAAGTGCACATGTCATGTAACAATCACGCCTCAGAAACGAAATACATGATCCTACTTGAATGTCTACATGTCTAAACCCATGTCTAGGAGTCCTCACCGACTCCTCTCACACATGTAAGCGATTGCGAGAAAAACATCGTTTTCACTTTTCTTTCATTTTTAGTGTCATGCATTCACCTATACGTTCTAAATTCTTACAGGTGCGTATGGAATGCTTTATGTCAATTCAAAATATTCATGCTAATATATTTTACATGCATAACATAATAATTCATAATTCACATAATTCAATTCATAATCAATAACACCAAAATTGGCTCACATGGGCTAATAACAAATTCAAGCAATTCATTTTGAATCACTCAACAACACAAAATCACACAACCAATCACGTGAACAGTGAAACCCTCGTTGACACTATTCGCTGACTACACAATAAAGTTTCTCCACTCGGTTCAAGATTTTGAGACCGAAAACACTGACCATCCAGGCCTCTACAAATCCCCATCCATAAAATGGCTCTTAGCGAAAATAACACAAGTAGGAGAAGACCCTACACTCTTGGGTTGTGAACTCCACCAAATGGTGTCTACGTGGCCTCGCGTAGATCGACTTTGCTTCTAGCTTGCCGTCGAGAACCGGCAGTCGAGCAGGTGGGAAATCCTAGAAGGAAATAGCCACTCTCTGTCTCTCTCTAAAAGCTCAAATCAGCCCTCACTGTCCGTTTTCTCTTTTCTTTGGAGAAGAAAACAATTCCGTCCTTTGTCTTATACTCATTTAAACATTTCCATTAATTCCCATCTTGTCATTTAGTCTTGACTTTTGACCAGCTGGTTTAATCTAAGCGTTCATTTGTAAATCTCGCTAATCATGCAACATAATCACATGGATACATGTAGTAGGTGACCTTTTTCATATCACATACTCTCCGCAGTAGTTTCTGACTTTTGGGCACGAGGTGCCTCGAAAAGCGATGAAATTCCGACTATCTCGAGTCGACGAGGGAGGTCGGCGTGGTAGCTAGATTTCGCGGGCAATTCAATGGGTGGGAATCTGTTTTATAAATCGAGGATCTAGAAAAATTTTGGGTTTTAGCCGAAATTACCGTTTTACCCTTTTTCAGAAAAATTCGAATTTTCTCGGGGTTTACATAATATATTTAAGGGTGACTAAACTTTTTATGATAATCAATTTAGAACTTAGAAAAAGGAATCATTTTCTTGGAATTAATATGAAATTTTATTTATTTATTTATTTATTATTTCACTTTATTTATGGGATAATAGAATGGATAAGGATTTGGATGAGATTTAGCCACGATAGGTTGTCTCGAAGTTATGTTGAAGGGGTTTAGTCATTCATTCAAGTTGAAAAGGAACACTTCGATGAGACGTAAGACCGTTGCCCGTATCGAGATTGTCAAAATGCCGCGATTCAATGAGTTGTTGACAATTGAATGTCATTTAATTAGATTTGGGGTTTCGAGGAGCTATCGAAGATGATGGATTTTCATGGGAAGAACCCATGTCTACCCAATGACAAAATGATGTGAGTATTGATGTTGAAATGGTTGACACACTATTGATGATGGGAGTTATTGATGCATTAAATGATGCATGTGGTTGACGAGACAAGATATAAACTTAGAGGAATCTCCTAGTCATGGAAATTTTGAAAACTTGTTTAATAGAGCTAATAAAGAATTATACGCAGGTTGTAGAAAGTTTTCTGCATTGACATGTGATGCCCCCGAGCCGGGTGTCGGATTGACTACCACGTCGACCGGGAAGAATCTACACTTCTGTGCTCCGCGGATATACGATAAAAGCGGCTCTTGGGTACTAAATAATACTACGATAAACTCTCCGACCTGTTTCAATGATTGAAGTTATAACATTTCTCTTATCAGACCATGACAAATTTACAATTCTAACCATGTTATACAAAAATCGAGAATCTGACTTGAAACTTTAACAAAAAATGTTTCCAGATGACGTCTTCTGACTCACCTTTTGAAATAATATTCCTGAGCAGAGTGACTGCTCACCGATAATGAGAATCACCTAAATGGATTACTCACTAAGTACCTTACAGCGATCCAATAAACTGCATCATGACATTTGGCGATCTGCTTGAATGTCTAAATGTCTGTTCCTATGTCTTGAGTCCTCACGACTCCCCTCCCACACTTGCCCTAAAGCCATGTAGAGAAAACACCATTTTCAAAACAAAACTTGTGTTCTCGAAAATACCTTTACCGAGTTTCGATAAAAAATATGGGACTACCCTCAGGAAGGCAAATGTATTTGGAGAACTTCCGGAAAACTTGATGTTAGTTATAAATCCGAAATAATCTGTTGAATGTCTCTGACCCTATTCTCAGGAAAATCATCCTCTGAAATTCCTTCGCAGCCATGTTCATTTTATTTTAATTCATGTCATGCACTCACACCTAATTTCTAGGTTACCGGTGCATATAAAATGCATTATGTCATTTCAACGATCAAACCAATATACGATATGCATATATTATCAAATTTGCAAATCACACCACATGTAATTCGATTTTAATCAAGCAACTCCCCAAATTAGCTCCTTTAACCCCAATCACTATTCCATTTCAAATGTCTACACATACAATTATATTCCATATAATTATGACATCAAGATACTACATCGAGCTTATGCATTAACCTATTAATTTCAACCTGACTTCGAGTCATTAAATCTGAAACGATTTCAATGCCAAAACACATGGACGTTTATGGTCCATTTCACACAAACTGGGACTGTTTTTACAGTCCAAAAACAGAGCAAGTGGTTTGTCCGTGGGCAGCCCACTCATCTAACATCGGTTCTCCTTTGCGGAACCAAATTCCATAGCCATTTCCGGCCTCATACACACAAACACCAATTTATTGCGTAAATTGTAAACGAACACCCCCAGCAGTCCCTACAGTCCTGGTATCCAAATGATTTCAAAACTTCCCATTTCGGTCCCTGACGGCCCCTCAAATCCAACTCAACCATCCAACAAAACACTTAAACAAGGGTTCAAACAGTAGGATAAAACCCTACCTCCACGGAGTTGTGGAAACTCCTCGAAGCCGACCCAGTGTTGCCCTCGCCGCATAGAACAACTTTCCTTCTTGTTCCGTAGAAATCCGACGGTTCGATCGCCTGGGATCTTAGAGGTACTCCACTCTCTCTGAAAATCACAAAACCTAGCCTCTACATCTTTTCTCTCCTCTCCCCTCCGTTTTTCTCTTTTGAAGGAAGAAGATGATAACATTTCTTTATTTCATCTTTTCCTCTCATTTTACAATTCAAAAATGTCATCCATGTCCCTAAAATCTTGGATTTTGACACTTGACACTATTTCAGCCATCCATTTCCATCATCTCTCTACTCATGAAACATGTGTCACATGAGTACATGTTATAGGTGACTTTTGTCACATTACATGTCGTTCTGACACACCCCAGAAGCCTGATCACGCCGAAAAATGTGAAATTAAATTTGTCACCGAATTGATGAAGTCGGCGTGTTAGCTAGATTTGAAGGCGATTCAACGGTGAAGTTCATTTCGTCATCAAGATCTAGAAAAATTTTGGATTTTTACCGAATTTAAGATTTTGCCATTTTTAGAGAAAGGTAGAATTTTAAAGGGTCTCACGCTCTCCCTCCTTAAAAAATTTCGTCCGAAATTCCACTTTTATCACGCATCATTGCGTGCATATGTATCCCTGCCCAACTCGAAGACCATGTCGAAGATGTGACAACTTTGGCTAAGGTCACGATTATTGACAATGGGTAATTTTTGTCAACTCATCCATGTCGAAATGACATCATCCTTGATATACTACCTCCACTGCAGGTCCACCATGAGCGGAATCTTTGAGATCCACGACTCTCACGATCTACCGACCACATTGCCCGACTCTCTACATCCTAGGGAAGAATTTCCCATCATCTCTTTAAAGGCCTCAACCTCTAAGCCCAAACCTATCACACAAGATGTAACAATGTTGAACATGATGCAAAATAATTGGGGTAAAGCGTCACTCCATGTCGGTGATCTCCGTGTTCGGCCTGCAGCACGAAAGCAGGCGTAGACACGCCCTTAGGTCCTCGACATCCTGGCCTGCGGGCTTTGTACCTGACCTCGACCCACACTCTGGCCCATCTGTGCTGCCGGATGCTAAGTACCTCTTCTGACTAAGTTGGTTTCTCGACCGCTAGGGTGTGGTGGAATGAAGCTACCATCTCTGTCTTATGGCTGATTTGGGTATCTTTGTCCCGAAATCACCAGGATCCCACCTATCTTTAGAGGGACGAATCAAGTCTCCTTATGTCAAGCGGTGGCAATGGTAGCACCATCACACCCGAGCTGACCTTATCTGATCTGTCACGACCGGATGGTCATGGCTCTGGAACCCTCGTGAACTAGAAACCCTGGGCTTCTTCCCCGAAATAGAAGAAGACTGACTCTCCTTCCTCTCGACACTAGCCCTCGCCCCCCGAGTGCTTTGACATCCTCGATCTCTCTACTCTATGGTCAAGAAGGTCGACCATGGAGTCCACATATCCCGTCAGCGAAGTCTACAAATCCACGCCTGAGAAAGATAGACTGACTTTAGCCCATTCCTGAATCTCTACGACTGGCCATGCATTGTACGTGCTCCTCCCGACAAAGCGAAATTTAGCTCATTGAATCCTTCCCACGGCCTCCATCCGTTCATCGTCACCATTCCAGCTCACAGAACTCATGAGCCTTCATGCTCTGTGATGCTCTGGAAAATACTTACCCCGCAGAAAGATCCAGCGGAACTCTGCCCAGTCATTGCCTCTAGATCTCTAGAGGTCTTTGCCCATTTCCACCATACTTGGGCCTCACCCTCTAGGCTGGGCGCGGCTAGTCGATCTAGTCGTGTCAGAGGTAATCTTCATAGCCTCCAACACCTTCTCGACCTGCATGAACCAATGGTCTGCCACCATCAGATCTCCTCCCCCTGTGAATGTCGGAGGATGATGTGCCCTAAACCTCTGGAGGTTACTCGGACCTCCCTGACTACCTGCTACACTAGCCTGTGCAATAGCAGTTGCTGCAATGCCTCTTTGCCTCGGCAAGCACGCTGGTCAAACACTTTGGTGGTGCACGACTGATGCCTGTGGGCGCCTCGTCCTGGGTCTCTTTAGACTGATCATCTGCGAAGTCAAATGACGGTTAAATTCAATCAGCATCTCTAGGCTTAACACATACCGAGACACTATTCCTTACCTGAAAGCAGTTCATACACAGCGTATCACGCATTATAAGCAATGCAAGTCATAATTCAATATCATCATACTATCATAATCATAATCGACATCAAAAAATTTTATTTTTGAAAATTTCATTTTTTCCAAAATTTTTATTTCATTTTTTTTATTTTAATTTATTATTTATTTATTTATTATTATTTTTCAAAAAAATTTGAGCAGTGTTCAACGTTGGCGAAAGCGATGCAGGTCAAAGCTAGTGGGTGCACGAGTACCTGACCTTAGCCAGCTGCGTACGCGAATGCGCCTGGGCGCGCGGGAGCCGTGTCGCCCGACCACAAGGCGGCGTTAATGGCGGCAGCCTGGCGGGTGCCGCGAACGGCTGGCCGTGTCGCGCCGCGCGCCCGGCGTGCCCACTGGCGCCCCGTGTGTGACCTGGCCGCCCTATCTCGTGCCGCTTTCCTAGTCCGCGATACCTTTGTGTGTATTGCGGTCTGGTTGATTGCGACCACACTCGTATCACGATACAGCCGTGTCGTGACACTCCTGACTGTCAAGCCTCCCCTATCCACCGTACAATATCCTCCCCCGACCCTCGCTGCCTCCTCTCTATCCGCGATACGATCAATTTAGCCTTCATGACATGCCCATTCATTTGTCATGATCGATTGTTGTATGTGACCTGACCCCGATGTAATCAAACTCCTTGTCCGCGATACAATTGCTTGTATCGTGACACACCTCCTTCAGTCTTTCACGCAGCCTTAGCCACGATACACTTGGTGTATTGCGACACACTTTTCTCCCAAGCCAGGCCAACCTTCTAGCCTCACGCTGTCACGTCTGATATTTGTGTCGTGACGGTCTTATGCTCAAATGGGTAGTATTAGCCCATTTGAGTTATCTTTTTTTTTTTCGTTTTTACATTTTTCTTCATTACACTCTTTGAAACACCCCAAAAGCCACATATCATACATTTTTCTCATTCTAGTACACCCCGAATAATTTTTTTTTTAAATTTTATTTTCCTTTAATTTTCTTGACTTTACAATTGTAAAACCTTAGAAAACAATTTTTCTTCACCCTCTAGCTTCACATACATTTTTTTTCTCATTCTCTAGTACACCCAAATAATTTTTTTTTTAAATTTATTTTCTTTAATTTTCTTGACTTACAAGCGCAAAACCTTAGAAAACAATTTTCTTCGCCTCATTTTTTCATTTAATTAAACTATATTGTCCAAAATTTATAACCTCTGTTCTTACACTAACCTAATTATTCAACCACTTAAATTTATTAAAATTTTAATTTATTATCAACCACCAAATAAATTTATTAAAGAGTTTATTTTATTTTTCTAGTTTTACACCTTTATAAAACTCCGAAAAAATTTCCGACACATCAATTTTTTTCCTATGTACTGTCACTAAGCACACCGTTCCTGAAATACGCCACAATAATCCATCAAACAATCACATGTTCACACATCATTCATGTTATAAACATCAATGCACAAACACCATGCATCGGTGTTTCTACTCTTACATCCGTGATTTCCTGAAGTAATCACATACCTAAACCTATCAGGCCACACCCAGTGGTGATGTCCTTACATAATAACTCGGCGCGAGCCCCGAATCCCTCAAGCCCTAGGTATTCGTATACCTAACTTATCAACACTAAGATCTAGGTATTTATAAATCTAGGCTACGATGCCAGCTGTAGCCCCAAGGCAGGGGTGTAAGGGTTACGACTACGAATCAACATTGGAAAATCTACCGTCGTATCGCAGGAACCCCCGCCTGATAAAGACTTGGCCTCTTGGGCCCATAAGCCAATACTCACAAAATAAACTCTCCCAACTATGTTCCAATAGTTCAAGAACATAACATTTCTCTTTAATACAAACACGCCTTAAGAGTTACAATTAAATCGATTCACACAGACCCAGGACTATTTTTTACGAGTCAGCAGGCTGAAGTGGGTTGTGGTAAAAGCGGCCTCATCTGGCTATCAGTTCTCTTTGCGGAACCAATTCAGCATTTCAGGCCTCATACACCAACACCCATTTATTGCATAAATTATGAAACAAACACCACAAAAAGCAGGTCCACTACCTGATCCTGACATCGAATGGAGTTTAAAAAACTTTACCACATTTCGGTCCCAAGTTTTGGGACCGATCAAAACAGCCCCTCGGCCTCAAATCGCTCAACCATCAACAAAACACTTAAACAGGTTTAAAACAAATTAGGATAAAACCCTACCTCATGGAGTTATGAAACTCCTGAAATCGGAGCCCACGTGTTGCCTCGCGTAGAACAACTTTCCTTCTTTTCCGTAGAAATCAAATGATCCGATCGCCCGAGATGCTTAGAGAGAAATGCTCAGCTCTTCTCTGCAAAAAATCACAACCTAAGCCTCTGCATCTTTTCTCCTCTCCCTCAGTTTTGTTCTCTTTTGAAGGAAAGATGATCCTTTGTTGCCTATTTGCGTCTTTTCCTCATTTACAATTCAAAAATGCATCCATGTCCCTAAAATCTTGGATTTTGACACTTGACACTATCTCGGTCATCCATTTCCATCATCTCTCTACTCATACAACATGTGTCACATGAGTACATGTTATAGGTGACTTTTGTCACATCACATGTACTTTCGGCACGATACTGGTGCCTCAGCGATACCAAATTATTTGTCTCGAAATTCACGTATTGCTGCGTTACGCAAAGGCGATTCCAACGGTGAAATTCATTTCATCATTCAAAGATCTAGAAAATTTCGGGATTTTACAGAATTCTGATTTTGCCCTTTTGAAGAAAATTGGAGATTTTACGAGGTCTCCACTGGACATTTCTTGTGAAGTTGATGCATGTCAAAATTCATAATTATTTGGGGCTGACAAGTCCTTTGACATATTTACTCCAATTGTTAATTGATGCTTTTTCAGAGAAGGATCAAACATTCCAAAGGCATATTATGATCTTTAGGAAGATGTTGCGAAATTGGGTCTAGGGTATAATTCAATCCATGCATGCAAATATGATTGTACATTATTTTGGAAGGAGAATGAGACTCTCGAAAAATGTCAAATAATGCGATGAACCTCATTATAATTTATTATTGTCATAGCAAGGGAAAAAGTTCCTCAATAAAGTATTGCGTCATTTTCCTCTTAAGAAACCAAGACTACAAAGGCTATTTCATGTCAGAACCCATCAATAGATATGAGGTGGCATAAAGAAAAACGAATCAATGAGGACGGTATCCTAAGGCATCCAACTGACTCTGAAGCTTGGAAAGATATGGACACTCAATTCCCTTGGTTTTCTCAAGACCCTCGTAATGTTTGATTAGGGCTTTCAACATATGGTTTCAATCCATTTGGAACCATGAGTATTAGTTATATCATGTGGCTTGTAGTATTAGTACCATACTCATATACCACCATGGAGATGTATGAAGGAAATGTTCTTCAATTTATCATTGCTAATCCCAGGACCACAAGCCCCGGGCAAAGAGAATATTGGTCTTACCTACGTCCACTAATAGAGGAGTTGGAAGAGTTGTAGCATGAAGGGTGTTCAAACATTTGGCCAGTGTCATTGGAGAAGAAAACTTTAACATGCATGCTTGCATTTTATGGACAATAAATGACTTTCCAACATGAGACTTATCTGGATGGAGCACAAAGGGATATAAAGCATGCCCGATTTATAATGAAGACACAACATCGGTAGGAATTAAATCCTGAATTTATTTACATGATGCATCGGCTTGATTTTTGCCTTTAGACCATAGTTGGCGAAGGTAAACAATATGATGTAGTAAACTGAGCATCGACCATCCCGAGTATTCTCGATAATGATATATTGCAATAGTTATGTGCTCTTAAAGAAATGAAGCCTAGTAAGCATCCAAATAATGTTGATACAAAGCGAAAAAGAGTGCCTGAAGAACTAGATTGGACAAAAAAAAGTATTTTCTTCGAATTAGAGTATTTTCCAAAGTTGAAATTAAGACATAATATTGATGTTATGCATGTTGAGAAGAATGTATGTGATAATATTGTGGGAACCTTGTTGAATATCTAAGGAAAGACAAAAGACACAAATAAAGCTCGTTTGGATTTGGCTGATATGAATATAAGAAAAGAATTGCATCTTCAAGTACGGGGGAACAAACTAGTAAAACCTCATGCATGCTACACATTAATTGGAGATGAGAGGAAAGAGTTTTGCAAATTTGTCAAATCAGTTAAATTTCCGGATGGTTATGCTGCAAATTTATCAAGAAATATTAGCATTGGTGACTATCATGTTTTGTTACAAAAGTTACTTCCTATTGCTATTCGGCATTACTGAATAAGGATTTGTACAACATTAGCTGGGTGTCTAGTTTTCCAAAGTTATGCAAAAACATTATATGTGAATGACTTGGAAGAAAAATAGAACAGGATTATCTTAATGTGTACAAGCTTGAGAGAGGATATTCGCGGCTTTCTTCGATGTCATAAGTACACTTAATGGGCACATTTACATGAGGCCAAAACTTTTTGGACGATAAGTTATGATGGATGTATCCATTGAAATGTAGATTTTAAAATTTGTATTAATATATTCGTACAACCATATTACATACTACACTTGACTTTTGAATTTTTATCAAATTTTTGTATTTAGGAACTTATGCACATTGAAAAATATGTGAAATAAAGAAGTTCGACCAAGAGTTCCATTGCGGTATACAGCACAACTGAATGAAGCTTTAACGTTTTGTTCAATGTATCTTAGTGGGATTGAAACACGTTTTAATCGAGGTGAAAGGAATGAAGATAGATTTGAAAATCAAGCACAAGGATGTCTTTCCATATTCTCTATGAAGCTTGACCCGATAACATCCTCGATATTCAAAGGAAGTGCTAGATAAAGCGCATTGGTATATCATGAATAATTGTCATGAGTTGAGACCATACTTAGAGTAAGTTTTGGCCTTTACTTAAACGATAAGTAAAGTGCAAATCTTTATAGCCCATTACTTAATTGTACTTTTTATGATGTAGTGAACATCTGAAAAGATTGGAGAGGATAAGCCTTGATAATTTAAGAAAAAACGCTAAGAACAAGACTTCCCTAAGTGGTTTGCACATCATGTAAAAGCTTAATTTGAGCAATTTTCTGTATTTCATTCAATGAAAAAAAAAATAATATACTTTTTGTACTATTTCGTATAAATCATATATAATGATGCATATTCATATTGTAGATGAAAAGTTTTACGATGTTAAGCAATCACTTGAAGCAATTGATGAACTCTACTCATTAGCATGTGGACTAGAGAATCAAGTCCACATATACAAAGGATGTATTGTTAATGGGGTTCATTTCTATACGAAAGATCGTGATGATTGACGTATCACCCAAAATAGTGGTATATTTGTTTCTGGGGAGCAAGATGGTGAGGGGGTTGATTTTTATGGTATCCTATCAAATGTGGTTGTTTTGAACTATATTTTAGGATATAAGGTTATTCTCTTCAAGTGTTCATGGTATGATACAAACCAAAATAAATAAAATAAATAAAATATGATCATAATTTTACCATTGTCAAGTTGGTTCCACACGGTACGACAATGATCCTTTTATACTAGCTACACAAGCACAACAAATCTTCTATTTAGATGACTATAAAAATGGTCCCAATTGGAAAGTTGTACAAAAAGTGAATCATAGACACAGCTATTAGGATGTACGAGAAAATGATTCTTGTCTAGAAGTGGGGTAAGATGTGGGAAGTGATGATGAAGCTTGCAAGATGTGGAGTCTCATCTCCATAATTGGTTTATTGAGGAGGATGATGGATCTAGATTACAACGATCCTGACCACTTAGACATTGATTCAGGAGTTGTTGACTGACAATTTTGAGCTTTAAGACTACTGAATACTTGTGATGACTTCATAGATGATTTTGAAGTAGAAAATGAGACATTTCATGATTTTCTAATGAAGAAGAGCTATCAAAGTGATACTTGGCGAAAATGATTAAAGAATCTTATAAGTTATTTCTTATTTATTTTTTATTAGATGTCAAATAATAAAATTTAGCTTATTACATATCTTTAAATTTCTGTCATTTAATAGTACTCTTTATATATTGATTACTTTCTTGTGTTATGCATTGATTATAAGATGGCTCCTAGGCAAAAAAGGGTTGATTTCTCATTTGACTATTAGCCATAGTGGCAACCACTGCGCCTCCTGTCATTTAGTGTAGTCCGGTTCCACATCTAATGAGGACACTAACAATAGTAAGAGATTCCTACACTCATAAATTCTAACTTTAACAATTTTATGAGGTGTTTTAGTAACTCCATTTAATGTTTATACATGTTTAGTTACTTTATTCATATATATGCATGTTACAATTGAGAAACATTTTCATTTTCTTTTAATGTTCTAGATTCTAATCAAATGAAGATTTCATGACAGCATCTAATTCAAAATGTTAGAGCAAGTAGGAGCGAATTTGGATCTGTATTGAAGGTAATGAGTAAACCCTTCACTATCACACTTAAGGCTTCGGATGGAGAAAGCAAAAATTTGGAAATATAGTGAGAAATTTATCAAATGAAATTGGGTTAATAGTAGGCAACATGCACCTATACGAGTGGAAAAATGGAAGCAAGTGCCTCGATTTGAGATCAATCGGGATGCTTGGCCAGGAGTTAAAAGGCCAAAATTCTTTGCATTTTTTGTGTTTGTGTAATTAATTATTGCTTGTCTCTTTAATTTATCTTATATGTGTATTTTCCTTTATTGGTTTTAAAGGAGAAATTTGCTCTTGATTTAACACAAAATCATGTCAAGAGAAGTTTAGAAAAACAACTAGTTGATCGCTTTAGGAATTGGAGGTGTGACTTGCATAAGCATTTCAAAAAGTTCAAAACTATTGAAGAGGCTAAGCGTCACCCACATGAGTCTGTGT
This sequence comes from Tetrastigma voinierianum, assembly GCA_016808115.1. Classification (NCBI taxonomy): domain Eukaryota; kingdom Viridiplantae; phylum Streptophyta; class Magnoliopsida; order Vitales; family Vitaceae; genus Tetrastigma; species Tetrastigma voinierianum. The sequence continues at coordinate 62,238 of JAEQBH010009756.1, forward strand.
CAGATCAGGAGGATTGGGATTATCTTTGTGATCGATTTGCTAGTGAAGAATTTAAGGTAAAATTTGTAATACATAATTATTGATATTATTTTCTTATTAAATATTTTCCTCTTATATTTACATAATCATTTAATATAGGTGTATTACATTTAGTGTCGTTCAACAATTAATTCACGAATAGATCAAAAGATGCCCTTTCCATCAACGAAGGAGTCTCATTCATTTCTCAACATGGTCTACAAGTGGTAAAATATGAAACTAAGTTTGTTTAATTATTTTGAATTATTTCTATAATTTGTATCTTACTCGATATAATGTACTAATTTGGCAGTCAGCAGAGAATGAGAAAATGGGATTTGGCCCAATCTGAACTATTTGAAGTGGTTCATTTGGAGTATTAAAGATGACTGGATAATGAAAGAGGCTAAAGATTATTTATGTAAGTTTAATTTGAAAACTAGAAATTCAAAAATATTTGTTATTATAGAATTTCTAATAAAACAAATTAATTACAATGAGACATTATGAAAGTGTCATCATGACTAATTGTTTACTTAACTTTGTGTAATGATAAGAAGTTTAGAGTTTTCTTAGCATCATCCATGCACTAAATTTTGATTTACTTATTGGTTGTTTAAAAGTATGTACTGCAAAGTTCATAAATTGAGTCATAGTAAGTAAAATTTGACAAATGCATTAAAAGAAAAGGATACCATACAAAAATTTATATACTTGTTGGTACATGTTTTTGAAGTATTATAATTTTAGTATGTATACTTCATTCTTGTTTAATTTAACATTATTTCCTATATGTGATGACAACCTTAGATATTTTCTTAGATAGTCAAAATTATCCAACTATCATATTTCATTAATGTTTAATTTTTGTTTCTTGCATTCATATGAGAAAATGTTGGAGCTCGAAACCAACCAATATCCAGAGAGTTATAGCCATGATTGAGGTGGAAATTTGTGAAAGTGTTTTTAGGGAATTGATCAAGATATGTTAAAGATCTTGAACAGAAGTCCCCAAACACGGCTTCTACTTCCAAATTTGGACAAACATCTTCATTGAGTAAATTTGAAGAAAAAAACTTTTCAGAGACTCAAGTGGTTATGGAGGCTCAACATAAGCAACTTGATACCCGGCTTATGGTAGTTGAACCTTGGAGGGCTCTCTAGGACAAAGAGATCCAACAACATCAACAACAATTTGGGAGATCTTGCTTGTCAAGATCAAGTCAAGGGTCTTTATGATTGATGCACCTATCTAATGGATCCTTATATTTTTGTCTATATTAATTAATGATTATTTTGGTGATGAACATATTATTAAACTAGTACTTATTTGATTGTTTAGTTGTGACATATAACACTTTTTGTTATAGGTTATGTTGTTTGGGTTTTTATGGGTTATCTTTTGGTTTGAGACATGAGTTGTTGTGTATGGATTTTTATAGCATTAATGAAGTTATGGGTTACCTATTTTTATTTTGAAACCAGTTTTGAAATAGAAAATATTTATTATATTGTTTTCAATCGAGTTCATATTGTAAATTAAAAAATATGAATTATAATATGAAAATCATAATTATGTTTACATATTTCCCAATGAAAATATTTTTGTCACTTTATAGGTATTTCCTAGAAAAATATTTTTCAAAAAAAAAAAACCTTGATGACATATTTTATTTTATTTAAGAAATTTTTATTACGAAATAATACTTTTGTCGGAGATAATAAGGAACAGTTAGAGACAAAATTAATTCATCAAAAGAAATATTTTCCAACAAAAAATATTTCGTTACTATTATATGCTGACAACTTTTGGGACAAATTTGGCTCTTTTTAGTGATGAAAAATATCACGTTCACTGATAAAATATTTCGTTGGGAACAACCTTTAAGGACGAAATTTCAGTTTGTCAGAAAAAAATTTGGGTAGCAGAATGGATTTCGTTTGGGATACTTTTAGCGACATGTCTAAGGTGACGACATGACACAAAATACTTTTCGTTGGGAATATGTTGCTAACAGGAATTTAAACACAAGTGACAATATTTTGTGCTAGAGTCGATTTTCTTGTAGTGGGAAAAGGAACGTCAAGCTTTACATATAATTATGGTCATTTAAATGAAGAGTCTAAAACTTCTACAACAAAAGCGAGATGGTGCAAGGCTTGCCCACGAGATTGGATCGTGGAGTAGTGTGAACATTCATTTATGGAAAACAAAGTAGAAGCCATTCATGAGGAACATCATGGAAGCACTAGGTAATCTTGATCTTGTGCATGGTGATTTATGGCTGCCCCTATGAAGACTGAATCTCTAGGTAGAAATCGGTATTTTATGTTGTTAGGCGACAGTCATGAGCCGTATGGAGTTGAATATTTTTCTACAGAAAAACTGGATAAATCAAACCTTTAAGAAATTTAAGGCTATCGTTGAAAAACGAAGTGGAAGGTTTATTAAGGCTTTACGAACTGATAGGGGAGGAGAATTTTTGTCTAATGAGTTTAACTCGTTTTGTCCGAAGCATGGAATTTTCAGGGAACTAACGGCTCCATACACACCAGAGCAGAATAGAGTGATTGAACTAAAAAATCGTACTGTGGTGGAGATGGCAAGGGAGTATATTCGCGAGAAAAAAATCTTCCTAACAAATTTTGGGGAGAAGCAGTTCCCACAACTGTGTATCTATTGAATTTATCTCCTACCAAAGCTGTTCGTGATCTAATTCCTTATATGAGGCTTGGATGGGAAGAAGACCATGATGCAAGTCATCTAAAGAGTTTTGGTTGTGGCTATATGTTGTAATTGACAATCACAGGAGGAGTAAACTTGATGAAAAGGCTACAAAGTGTATATTTGTGGGTTATTGCACCAAGTCAAAGGCTTACAAGCTTTACAATCCCATAAATGGCAAAATCATCATAAGCAGAAACGTCATTTTCAATGAAGAAGGGAGATGGACATGGCATGAAGATTTAAAAGGAGAGGTCAATTTTGAACTACAAATTGAAAGTGAAGAAATACCACCAAAAAGGTGGCAGCAGACTCCACCATCATCACCATCAAATAGAACCTCCTCAGATACAACTAGCGGATAAGCCTAGTAGCGTTCATCCAACAACAGTTCAATAGGGAAAGTCCCACATAAGTTTAGATCTCTGGCGGTCTTATGCTACAACAAATGTATGTATGTGTAGCTAACCAACTACATTCGAAGAAGCCATAGAAGGAAGAGTGGAATAAAGCAATGGAAGAGATATGACCATACAAAGGAAACGACTCATGGGATCTTGTGAAATTACCTGAAGGAAGGAATACTATGGGAGTAAAATGGGTATTTCGAACAAAGTACGATGCTAATGGAAGTTTGAAAAAGTTCAAAGCACGCTTGGTTGCAAATGGATACTCACAACAAGAAGGTGTGGATTATGAAGATACTTTCTCTCATGTTGCTCTATTGATGCAAGAACATTTCTAGCCTAACGCTCGAGTAAATTGGCCCAGTATCAATTTGATGTGTCTGCATTCTTGAATGGAGAAATTGAAGAAAAATTATATATTTCTGCTTGAGGGTTTTATAATCCTTGGAAAGGGAAGAGTATATTGTATAAATTAGAAAGAAAGCTCTATATGGCTTGAAACAAGCCCCTGTACATGAATGCAAGAAAAGTTGATTTTCCACTTCTTTGAATGGGTTTTAATGGGGAGTAAGAATGAGAGGCCACTCTTGATGACACATGATATATATGGGATCTTCCTTCATCTCTCTTATGAGAGAATTTCAAGTGAACATGAAAAGGTTTGAAATTGTGAAACCCCGAGAAAATCTAATTTTCTGAAAAAGGGCAAAATGGTAATTTCGGTCAAAATCGGGAATTTTTCTAGATCTTGGATGCCAAAACGGACTTCACCGTTGGAATCTTCTCGCGAAATCTAGCTACCACATCGAATTTTGTCGAATTCCGAGACAGTCATAATTTACACATTTTCGGGAGACAACGGCGTAATCTGAGGACACTTGGCCATTTGGGTGGCTCACAATGTGCCATGTGTCAGTGCAAATAAAGTCAACAGGCTCAAGTGTGGGACCCATGTGGACATGTGGCATCTCTAAGATGGAGAAAATCAAAGGTAGGTGGATAAGTGGATAAGAAATCGAATAAGCCAATGATGGCTTCTTGACATGTAGCAATAAGGACAAAAGGAATAAATGAAAAGGAGACAACTTCATCTTCTCCCATTTTTGACCAGGCATTACGTGGAGGAGAAAATGGAAATTCTAGAGAGAGAAAGTCCAGCTTCTCTCTAGATTTCGGCCGGGCCAGTCGGTTCGTTGGGCGAAAACGAGATTTCTCCCAGCGGAAGACTCTGGCGTGGACACGGTTTTGTGGAGTTCAACAGCTCCGGGGAGGGTAGGGGAGTTTTCTCCTGCACTTGGTTTAATCCCTTTTGGAAACTTTGTTAATGCTTTGGTGATATGAGGCGTGAGGCCGTTTGATTAATCAATGAGGTAGAAATGATGGAAATTTGGGACTGTTTTGGGCGATCCACAGGATAGGCTACGGACTATTGATTCGTGCCACGGTAGGTGTATTGGAATCAACAAAGAATTTATATCTAAGCTCCCTTTGCCGTAGCAAAACTTCTTGCCGGTATGGAGATTCGACTCAAGGATGGGTTTTTCATGCGAAACCAACTAACGAGTGAATTGTGAATTTAATTTTAGATTTGGGATTTTGTGAAAATAGAAATTGTAATGGTTGGCAAACTGAAATTTAAATAAAATAAAATATAAAAGAAGTCTCAACTTGAAGTGTCGGGCTCTTTGGATTCGGGTTCCTAAAGTTCAAAGGGGTTCTCGGGTCCATTTCCTCTTTGTTTGGGAGGATGACCTATAGTCATTTCAGAATCGAGATCTTCATTTAGCTATAAAAACTAAACCTAAGAATTTTCCCTTTTGAAAAATTGCATCTGTAGCCCATTCATGGTCAGGCGGTGAAAATTTAGTCTCTGACTCACCTTACAATGATTAATAGAGGGCTAACTAATGAATCTCAGTGGATCTAGCGATAAGCATCCCTTGAAAAGACCTAAGATTACCAAATAAAGGTCATTCAAGGTGAATCTAGGGGATTGAAACTAAGTAGAGAAAACAAAAACTCGCAGTGAATAACGTTAAAGCTTGAGAACCCTGCATTACGCCGGTTCCCTTACTTGATGGCCTTTCCCTTCAAGGAGAGGGTTTTGGCACGCTCATCCTCCGAGGTTATCATCTCGAGAAGAAAGGTGTTTGGCAGGAGAGAAAATGAAAAAGAAAATGAGAGAAAGAGAGAAATGGGAGCTTCCTGGAGCCCTAATTTTATTCATAGCAAAAAACGTCTCCTAACAGTGTATACAAATGGCTTATATAGCCTTACAAACCAAGTGAAATACCATACAATCCAAGCATAAGTGATTACAACAAGGGTAGAAAGGAGAAAAACCAAAAACTGTAACAAAAACAACAAAAGCGTGAAATGCAGGAGAACAGGGGCAGCAGGAAGGAACAATGCTTGGAGGCAGGAACAGTGCTCGCAGGAAAAGCATTCCTGCAGTGGTGCATTGTTCTTCACTTTTTGCTCTTCTTTCCTTCTAGGATTTGATCTTACACATGTGATAGGTTTGACTCGAGATTCACATTGCTTGGATCAACTCAGCAATTTTGGTATAATTAACTTCGCAAAAGCATAAGAATTGCCTAAAATGAGATCGATAGAATAGTAGGGACAGCAATGTGCAAATCGGGTTAATTAGAATGATTAGTACACAAAAAAGCACTCAAAGCCTATAATAAATAGGGTTCAAAATAGCACTTTAGCAGGCACTAATCGATTATCGAACTTCTTATCGCGTTGTTTGTGTATAAATTGTGGTTTTTGGGTGTTGTGGGGCGAAAATGGCCATGGATTTCGGTTCGAATAAATTAGGCAGAGGTTGAGAAGGGACGGTCCACGGACAGCCGCCGCACTATTTTTGGGGCCCATTAAGCAGTCGGTTTGCTAGTTGGACCAAAACTTCCATGTATGTTATTTGCATAAAAATTTGCTTAAAATGAATGAAGCGAATTGTGTGGAAAAAATAATATGTTAATGCATGGAATTAAATGTGTTAACATGATGTTTAAATTATACAAAATGTAATTGTGTGTGAGCCATTGGAATTAAATTGTTAATTAGCCCATGTGAGCTAATTTTGATGTTATTGCCATGAATAAATAACATGTGGTATGTATGTGAATTTTGTCGATATATGCATGATGATATATTGGCATGTGTTGCATGAAAGTGGCATAATGCATTTCATATGCACCGGGGCAACCTAGATCAATAGGTGTGAGTGCATGACATGAAAGAAAATGAAAAGGGTTGTGAAAGGAATTTCAAGGAAGATTTTCTGGAGAATTGGGTTGGGAGATTGTCCAACAATTCACGTCAGAGGAGCCCATGAATTGTTTCGAAGAGTTATCAACAAATTCACCTCGGAGGGTTGTCCAATAGATTTTACCGAGGCTTCGGTAGTATGTTTTCGAACAAAACCTTTTGTTTTGGCAGGTGTTTTCTCACACTTGGCTTAGGCATGCGTGGGGAGTCGTGAGGGCTCGGGAAGTGGGAAGGGTGAGGTGCATTCTCATCCATATCATGTAGCAGACATTCAAAGTGGAATCATGTATAGCTTGAATGTGTTTATGTTGAACCATTGCATGTGCACTTGGGTGGGAGTACACAGCCATGCAAGGATAATTCCACTGGCGTGCTCACCCTATCGGAACATTATTTGGTCACGGTGTTCGAGAAGACGGCTCATTAGGGTTGCTTTTGAGTAAGATTGTAGCTTTGAATGAATTTATCAGGCATACATTAGTCTAATTTTAATACTCTCATGTTATGCAGCGATGTATCTTCTCTAGATGCATTATAGGTTGTAGTTAAAATTTGAGTGACTGACCAGTATAACATGAGATCAAGTAATGCCATTTCTGCTCATGTTGGGATTCGATGTAGACCACAGATTTGGGTGAGTCGTGCGGATTAGGTTTAGTCTGAAATATTTCACTTTCAGCAAATACCTCTTCTAGCTCGATTTCCAACATGCTACATTGCAAAATTTGCTTCAACACCTATGAATTTGAGCAGAGAACTACAAGCAAATGATGGTACTTAATAATACTTGAGGAAACAATTAAAAACATGGTGGGTGGTTTGGTGTGTTTAACTCATTTATGACCTGACATTTGCCTATTCTGTTGAGTCATATCCAGGTTTGCCATAATCCAACTAAGCACCATCTTGGGTAGCAAAGGATCGCTGAGATATGTAGTTGGAACAATCAACTTTGGACATGGTATGGTAGAACCAAAACTTCGAAATTGTGTAGATTTCTTGATAGTGACTGGGCAAGTTGTATGGAAGATAGAAAAGTACTTAGTTCACTTTTCTGTAGCTTAAGTCATAACATGGGAGCTAAAATATGACCAACCACAACCTTATCTTCCTCACGAAGTTGAATATGGTTGCGACTTCCTTAGCATGCAGCGATTTGGCTGAGAAAATTCTTTTGATATGAAACAAGATTAAGATGGAGGCGACATTGATCTATGTGACGATAAATCAATTGCCATGACGAAGAATCCGGTCTACCATGGTAGAACAAAACATATTAACATTAGAGCTCATTTCATTAGAGAACTTGTGGCAGATGGTGTAATCTCATTAGAGTTCTGTGGTACAGAAAAAAAAATGGTTGATATATTGACAAAGTCCCTTCCTAGGAGCAAACGCAGAATTCGAAACATCTTGAAGTGTGTGAATTTGGATAAAGGGGATCTTTGGAAAATGATTCACCAATTCATGATATATCTGCTGAGTTATTGTGTATTATTATTTATTAATTTTATCTGTTTGTTAGGTTCATTATCAGTTTATTCGTTGTATGTTGAGTCCACTCCACATTTTCTCTCTTGAGTCCTTGCACTTTTGGTTTTCCGTTTACATGTTTGCGTTTCCATTTATGTTATGTTTGTAATGCCTATATATTAGGCCACATCTTTTTGAATAATGAAGTAGAATTCAAGAAAATACGCCTCTTGTGTTATCTTCTCTTTTCTCGTCCTCTACAGTTTCTTCCTCTATTTTAAATGGAGCACGCCTTGACCATGCACTCTACAACACAAATTGAAGGATAGGCTTCCTGCATGCCGGGTAAGCTGATTCTCTAAGACTTGGCTCAGGTCATTCCCAGTGCAAATCAATCACAGAGGCGAGGCCAAATTTATTCTAAGCATCAGGCAAAATTCAGGCGGCAGGCGACACCTAGGTTTTCATACTTTTATCCAAGAATAGTCGAAGAGTAATGTCGTCTTTTCAGAGAAACATGATTGAGGGCCTAAAAAACAAAGATGGGGCCTGGATTACCGATCAAGATCTGTTGGAAGGAACAATTCAAGACTATTTTTAGGAGCTTTTAAGGAGGTCCTGTAGAACAACCCAGAAACCCATCCATAGCGGTTTCCCTGAGAAACTAAAGGAAGGTCCTGCAAGGTGTTGAAACACCTTTCACAAGGGATGAGATATCAACTCTCTTTAATATGGCACCCTTTAAAGCTTTGGGAAAAGACTGTTTTCATGTAGGGTTTTTTCAAAAAACATTGGATGTGGTAGGAGACTCTTTATGCGAATTTGGGGCGACCTTCTTTGCTTGGTGGAGCTCGAAGGGCTGGAATGATACATCGCTAGTCTTAATCCACAAAGGTGAAGCACCCTGAAAGCCTCTATCAGTTCAGGCTAATAAGCCTATGTAACATTGGGTACAAGGGCATCACCAAAACCCTAACCAATATAGACTGAAAGTGTGAAACCCCGAGAAAATCCAATTTTTTTGAAAAAGGGCAAAATGGTAATTTCGATCAAAATCCAAAATTTTTCTAGATCTGCATGATAAAGCGGACTAAGTTGAATCGTCTCATGAAATCCGGCTACCACGTCGAATTTAAACCGAATTAAGAGACAATCGAATTTCACATTTTGAGCTTTGGTGTCGGGTGCCATAAAAGCGACTTATGAAGACATGATGTGACAAAGGTCACCTGCTACATGTACCATGTGATATGTTACATGATTAGTGAGAGGATGAGATGAATACAGATTAAGCCATGTCAAAAATCAGATGAAGGGACATGGATGGGATTAGTGAAAAGTTTAAATAGTATAAGACAAAGAAAATAGTTTTCTTCTCCAAAAGAAAGAAGAAAACGTGCAGTGGGGTTGTGATCCAGATTCTAGAGAGAGAGAGAGTGTGACTTATCTCTAGATTTCCCTTAGGTCCCGACGGAAATCGGTTAAACCGGGCAAGTAAGGCGATCTCTGAGCGGGGAGCTACCTTGTGGACACCGATTTGGTGGAGTTCTAAAACCCAACTCAAGAGAGTAGGGGTCTTCTCCTACTTGTGTTATTCTTTGGATAAGAACCATGTGAATGGTTAGGGATATTCTGAAGCTTGAATTAGCCGTGTTTGTGGTCTCAAAATACTTGAACCGAGTGAGAAGATCCCTAGTGTGACCGTGAGCGATTACCGACCCCCTGGGGTTTCAACATTCCGTGTATTGACCCAATGTGTTTGGGTGATTCAAAGATAGATTACTTGATTGGTTAATTGGCCTATGTGAGCTAATTTTGGTGTTATTGGTTGTATGGGGTGGACCAACATGATTTATGTGGAGTTAATTATGTTAGTATATACATGTTTATATAATAGCATGAGTTGAATGGCTTGGAATTGTGTGAGAAATAATATGTTAATGCATGTAATTAAATGTGTTAACATGATGTGGAATTATATAAAAATATAATTGTGTGTAAGCCATTGGAAATGAATTGTAATTAGCTCAAGCGAGTTAATTTTGATGTTATTGATGTGAATTAAATAACATGCGGCATGTATGTAAATTTTGTTAATATATGTGTAAATGATATATTGGCATGTGTGGTTTGGAAATGGCATAATGCATTTCATATGCACCAGGGCAACCTAGAAAATTAGGTGTGAGTGCATGGCATGAAAGAAATGAAAATGAGGTTTTTCTCGCATTGGCTTAGGCATGCGTGAGGGAGTCGGTGATGACTCGAGACATGGGATTGAGTATGTAGACATTCAAGTAGGATCATGTATTTGCTTGAGTGTGTGTTTATGTTGGATCATTGCATGTGCACTTAGGTGGGGAGTAACCCAAGTAAGGTAATTCCACTACTGGGCATTGCTCACCCTGTCGAGGGAATATTATTTTAGGTATAGGGAGCGATCGGGAAGGCGTCACTCATTAGAGGCCGTTTTGAGAAGAAAGCTGACATGTGGCTTTGACATGGATTATGTAAAAACATAGTAAATTCTTAATTTTTAATATATGTTGTACCATTAAAGTAGTATATATCAACTCTTGAACTATTGGTATATAGTTGATGTAATTTTAATGAGTAGTGATGTATGGGCCCAAGTAGCCATTTTTACTCATTTTAATTGTATATGGACCCGGTGTGGTCGTTGTTAATTGTTGGGACAGGTTTTGTACCTTGGGTAGGAGCTCACGTCTAGAAGGGGCTCTGGGTTTTCATGAGTGGTGTCGGGTTGCAGAGCATCCCACGGAGATATTCAGCAGGTGACGAGGTTGTCAACGGACCCCCGGGAAATGGGGTGTCACAAAAAGAGCTAATGCCGGACCTTACTTCCCCAAGCGAAGCGGCGTCATCTGGGACGCGGATCGCGACAACATTATAATTTATCGGAGGTTCTACTTTCAATCTCTGAGTAAAAAAAAAAAAAGGCAAAGGAACCATGCTCATCAGGTAGACTCCCAGAAGGCATATGATCAAATCTCTTAGAGCTTCAGTAAAGACACGGCAGCGAGACTATGAGTCTTAGATAGAAACAATGAGGTGTGTTGGAAACAATCTCTTTGTCAATTTCTGGAATAAACGAGAACTCGGGTGCTTGGAACCAGGGGCTCCGACAGGGAGACATAAGTCCATACCTCTTTGTTTCTCTTGCTTTGAGGGTGGGTCACTCAATTAACCCAGGAGGAGCCAAGTCAGAGAAGGAATGATGGAGACCTTACAAATCTCACCACATAGCCCTTTATTAGAATATGTCTCAAATTCTATTTAATATTAATTTCTTTTGCAAATAATATTTTATATAGGATAATTCATATTTTTTATATTATTAAAATATTATGTTTCCTTATAGAATAAGAAAAACTTTTAGGAATATCCATATAAATATTCTAGGTCACGAGAAGAAAAAATTTGAGAGAGGTTACAAAGTATAGCGGAATAAGAAATAAACCCTAGTATATTAATTTGACGAAAATACCTGAGCAGTTATATGCTTTCTCC
>JAEQBH010009757.1:0-79367 GCA_016808115.1 Tetrastigma voinierianum
GCTAGTCGAATCTAAAATCCGGATGCGCGGTAAAATAGCCTATCCGAGACAACTGTGACCCCCTTGTCCGGCTCCATGCAAAAATCCGCCACAAATCCGAGCAGCAACATGAAATGCTCTGACAAGATTATCGAATAAAAGTAATGAAGAAACAAAAAGGGATGTAAATTGTTTAATATAAAGACACTGAGCCGTTCAAGTCTCGTCTCAAAAAGCAGTCAAGTCCTAATTAGTGGAGGCATCCTTGACCCCGCCGTCCGACGGTTCGAGACCCATCGGAAGAGTCTCCTCCTCTTCGGCGGTGGTCGAGTGCGCTCTCTCGGGCGTTCCTCCACCGCTAGAGTAGCTGGATCAGGGATGGAGCAATGAAGACGGCGGCAAGGCAACGAGGTTGTGAAAACCTCTGGAGTTAACGGGACTAAAGGATCTGACATTCCATCTAGGATCTGAGGGTTGCTCCCGCATATATTGTGTGTAAAAACACAGCAACCATAGCCATAGTTGAACAGCGTGTCGCAGCACATCGAGATCGGCCTCAGTCTCCTCTCATCGTGGCTTGACCTTTTCCGGCGGCGAAATCATCTTTATAGTCCAGGAGCTCGAAATCAAGGAAAATGCTCGTCAGGTCAGTGATTGTTCTCTTCCTCCGTAACCAGTACAAGCCTCTCCGCCAAGGACAATGCGCCCGGCGCGTCACGCTCCGGACTCGGCACCGGCTTGGCGCTTTCGCGGCCGCTAAGGCACGTTGAACTTTCCGGGTAGCGCCGGACTCCATACGTGCCGAGGATTACGCGACCTTCAATCTCCAACAGCCATCACGCACCGTGGCGTGGCGCATCCCTCTCGGCCTACGCGAGCGCTCTTTGATGAATTCCTTAGCCCCCAGCTCAGGGCGGCGGCACGCCCGGCTCGACTTCTTTAATGAAGCGCTCTGCGTCATCACCTTTCGACCATTCTGTTTGGACGCGCTAGTCGCGGCCGTTCGGCATCCACCGGTCGGAGCTCGAACTTCGTGATCTTTGAAGCTCCATGTTCGAATAGCGGCTGACGGCCTACAAAGAAACCCATTAAGTGCAATCAAGTATTGGGCGTAATGTCATAACGAGGCTTCGTTATCTTACCAGTTCAGTCGACTGAACATAGTTATGATTGCGGACTTGTATCCCGTCATCGATAATCCGCTCAATGTCTTACCATGCAGGTCCCTGCCGAGGCGGCTCACTTAAGTGATAGTCCTCACCAAGGCCCATGCGAGCGTCTTGCGGCATTGAAGCATATCACGGATACAAAATTGTTAATTTGGTCAGATTCGCGGACTGCCCGGTGGAAAGGCTCCCAGCGACGCATGATATACTTAACCTCGTTCACCCCGGGAGCCGATACTTCCACTCTTGGAGGCTCCGGCCCACACGGAGGAGCATAATGGTTGGTTATAATCCGTTCTGGCAATGTGGGCCTTGGCAGCCCGGATCGCATAAACTTCGACCTACTAGGTTGACCCTCAGTTCGGTCGGAAGGGGGGATCACCTGAAGCGCACTCGGAACCGGATCTGCCTCTTTTGACTCTGTCCGGGCGCCCCTCGCCAGCTCCGTTTGATCTGGGGGCCCCAATTCGAGAGAGCCAGGGATGATAATGGCTTGCACCTGTCCTCCCTCGACCTTCGGGCTGGAGTCCTGCGGCTGGAGCGAGGGCGATCATCGGACTTCATTGCTCCGAACTCAGCCGTCGGCTTCTGCGTGGCGGCATAGCGGTCGCGGCCCGTCATCCTTTCCTCCGTTCCTCCTCCTCCAAATCCATTGGAAATCCTCGTGCCGGCACTAACCTGAGGCAATCCTCCCCCTTGGACCCAGTGCGTTCGGGTAAATTGTGCGCTTCCAGTTTGTCGTTCGTTGTATCGCTCGAGGGCGAGATCCGACCCTTAACTCGACGAAAGCGGTCGTTGGGGCGGCTACGCCACGGTTTCTCATTTGGGAGCGGGTTGGGGCGGAACTAGAATCCTTCTTAGGGAGGTCGGCTGAACCGTGCGCTCTGGCACCTGTGCCGGAAGCGTGCACCAGTGCTGGGCCGCCGGGAGACGGGCGTAGGTCAGCAATGACAAAGTGCTCCCCTTCCACGATGTCCGAAGGCAACGGTCGGGGAATGACCGGGAGGGTGTAGGGGGCCGGGTTTCGCCTCACGGCATATATATTATCTTGAGTCAGGAGAACCTTGTAATGACGCTCTGCTTGAAATCTCGATGGCGCGTGAATTTTCTTGGCTTGACTTCTCTGCCCGGTTCGCGACTTGCCTCGCCAAGCTTTCCCACTACCTGAGCAACCCCGAGTTAGTCCATCATCACATACTAAATATAGGAAAAGGCTATCGGGCCGGTCCCCAGCCCGACCATACACGGAAAGATTGAGACCGGTTGATATTAAACGGAAGCCCGGGGGAGCCCGGAGACTCGTTCGAGGGTCCCCTCACTAACCAACCTCCTTTAAGCCTCATATGGATTTGAGTCGGGGCAGATTAACAACTGATCAGTGATTCGAGCAAACATAGACATGCGGCCCACCTGCACTATTCTTAAAATAAATTATACGCATTTCGACCCGATGAGAGGTCGGATTGATATAGATAGTTCAACACGCGACCTTTCTGTAGCATACAAAAATCACCTAGAATTTTTATAATAAATTATTATATATTCGGGTATAATTAGATAGCAAGGTACTTTAAGGAATTGTTAGATGAATGATTAAATGATTGTGAATGCGGAGATAAACCCAGTGAAAAGCGAAAATATGGAAATTGTAAAATGGGGACCTAAGGGTCAGTGCAAATAAGTTTAGATGTCTAAGTGAAATTAGAAGAAAGCAAATGAGCAAGGGGAAAATAATAGGAGACTTAAATGAAGAATAATAGAAATAGAGGACCTAAATACAAAAAAATAAAGAAAAAAATCAAGGAATGGGCATGTGGCATGTAGGAAAGGAGAAGTTTCCTCCATTTTAAAAGTATGATTAAAAAATTTGATCCATAAAAAACGGAGAAAGAGGAGAGATTTTAGAGTGAGAAACTCTCACTTCTCTAGATTTCCCAACTTGATCGGACCATGGGTCTCGCGAAGCAAGAGGAAAGTCCTTCCTCGTGACAAGGCTGCAAGTAGAGACCGAGATCGAGAGTTTGATAAACTCAAGTGAGGTCTTTTCCTACTTTGGTTATTTTCTATCCTAAAGGTTGTGTGGTGGTTATCTTTGCCTTAGGGGAATGTTTGGTTGTATTTTAAACCATGGGAAGCTGCCACATTGTGGTAGTGCGCTAATCGGACCTTAGAATGATTTTTTGGGTACAAATTGAAGGAATTTGGTAGTAAATTCCTTCTAGTAAATTGTAGCCACATCAATGAACTTGATGTTAGGCTTTGAATTTCTCGGTCGGACCTGCGTAGACGAGTTATGGTCCTTTTTGCGAGGTCATCTGGTCGACGGACCTCATGCGGCGAGAAGGTCGGTAGACCTCATCTTTGTGGAGATCGGCGGACCTCATGCGGTCGGCGGACCTCATCTGTGGAGGTCGGCAGACCTCGTCCGGCGGGGAGGTCAGTGAGCCTCATTATGTAAGTCGGCCCGGCCCGGTGACTCGTGAGTTGACTACGTGTGACCTCTCCAACCGGAAGATCATAACTACCGTCCGAACTCCGTTCGGGTGTTCTTGGACTCTATGGAAAGCCCGGTAGTCAAGAATACATTCGCTATTACTGAGAGGATAGAATATGTCAGACTGAGGTGTCAGACAGTGTTTACCGAGGTCAGGGTCAGGTCATTTCGGTCAGTGCTTCGGTGGGTGTGACTCGTGTGACCTCCAGCCGAAGGTCATAACTTCTCCGTCCGAACTCCGTTTCGGGTGTTCTTAGACTCTATGGAAAGCCCATTGAGTCAAGAATTCATTCATGTTCCTGAGGAGGATAGAATATGTCAGACCGAGGTGTCAAACCGAGTTTCTGAGAGGTCACATCCGGGTCGGGTCGGTCGGTCGCATTTCGGTGCAGGTGTGACTACGTATGACCTCCAACTTCGGAAGATCACTGCTCAGCACGTCAGGCTCCGTTTCGGGTGTTCTTAGACTCTATGGAAAGCCCATTGAGTCAAGAATCCATCTATATATATATCATGTTGAAATTGAAACTCATATTAAACTCCGAAAATCAATCCTAACCAAAACTACTAGTACGCATGAATAATATTATTCTTTAATGGTTTTGGAATAGGGAATACTTGAGGAGGAAAAACAGCTGAGATTGAGATTTCAAGGATTGGAATCAAAGTACAAAAAGATTTTGGGTTTCATTCTACCGACTTCTATTCCTGTTCAAGTTTTTGCATGTTTGTTCTCTGCTCTATTCTTATTTCAAGTTTTTTGGTAGTTTACCAAGTAAATATGAAATAAGTACATGAATTAGTATATGAATGAGTTTGTGAATGAGTATATGAAATGAGTACATAGATTGAGTATATCTTTGAAAAGACGATAGGAAAGTGAATATGGAATTGAAATGTAGTATTTGAAAGGCTGAATGAATTGGATGATATCTACGGAATGAATGCGCTGACGGGATGCAGTCGTCAGATCACGAAAACACCAGGGTGTCAATGTCACTTGACGGGATGCGTGTCGGCATCCGTCATGATGGCTATGGCATTGAAGAAATGTCCCACTTGGCGGGATGCACTAATCGGCATCATCGCGGTAATGGCGTATGACATTTAATTGATACCACATGTCGGGGGTGCGCAAGCGGCATCGTCATGATGGGAGACCCGAAATGTTAAATGTGTGGCATTACGAATGATAATAGGCGGGATTCATTCGCGAATCCGTCGAAATGAATTAAATAGTCAAGGTGAAATAACCAACATTGGCCAGTATAAATGGATTTCTATGTATATGCTTAAATCGTAAATTGAATTGTATGAAATGAATTGTTGCATTGAAATTGTATGATGTGATTTGTTAAATGATTTAGAAATTGAAAGCATGCGAAAATAAATAGCATGAGTATATGTTGAATTAATAGGCATGGTTTAATGTTAAATAAATGTGGGCTACATTGAATATTGAAATAGAGCGCGCCATATAAAACCACTAAGCATGAAAATACTTAGTGTATAGTTTTATCTATCTTGCTTGAGTTTGAGTAGACAAAGAGAAGGGAGACAAGATGGAGTGCGGCGCAAAGTCATAGAGAGAGTACGGCGTATAAGTATATACTCCGTCATTTGCATATCATCTCTTTTGAACAAGTGGTATTTTGTAAACAAAAGGGTTAAACCCTGAACCTTGATTTTTGTATATCATTTTGAAAGGGCATAGAATGCCTTTATTTGTAAATGTATTTTGTTAATGTTTATGGGCCTACAGAATTGGCACAGAATTTAGTAAATGATTGTGGAAGCTTGCCCAGCAGAAACCGCTTCATGACTAAACAAATTAATTAAACGTTTTAATAAGATAAATAAAACATGAGATGCCAGACTCCGGTTCAAATCGCCATTCGGGTTGGGCCGGGATTGGTCGCGAAACTTTTGAAAAAGAAAACTTAATAAAATGTAAAATAAAAGAATTAAACGGGCGTCCTCGGGGTTTCGGTTTGGACTCGCCAATTGGGTCGGGCCGGGCTTGGGGGTCGCCACACACTCGATCAAAATACGAATGACATTAGGGTGGATAAGAGACGAGGGCGCCTGGGTGAAATGCAAAAACTGCTTGACTATGGTCGGCATGGGGAAGCGTAGCCCGACTGCAAGGTGCTCCCAGGTAAAAAACACACCATTATGTTCTCCACCCAAGGTAGACTCGTCCGTCTCCGTGCTTAGAATTGATGTTGCTCGGGCACCTCCTTGATGACCATTAGCTCCTCCATCGTCAAAGACGAGATGATGATGCTTGCAGAAGGCGTCACTCGAAGGCGCCCTCCAGGGCGACCACTTGTGGAAGTTTCTTCCTGACCCCTCACCATTCTACAAGCAGATCAAATGGAGAAGAGAAAACGAATATTAGACTCTAGCCATATACTGAGTAGTGCGAAGGCATACCCCCGAGCACGAAGCGAAGCGCGGATTGAATAAATTTTAAACCATGTCTCCTCCCTTCCAGGCCTCTTATAGCCGGAAACCAGTCATTCAACACAGTCCAACATTACTAAGGGGTGACGATGGTTACCTGAGAAATGAAGTGCACGAGTGCTTACAACAATGGCCCACGAACGAATGCAAGGTTACGTCGGCCTATTTGCAGCGGATAGTCGTAGAGAGGGAAACAGATAAACCCAAAACAACAAAGGGAAAAGAGTACGACTTAATGATGCCTATCTATATATACTGATGCCTAGGGCCTGCAGTCACATTTAATGAACCGATGACTAAACGTCTATCCGGGGATTTCAACCATCATGTGGTTAGCGCTGCAGGGCACGATGAAATTTGGAGTGGAGCTGAGCCTAAGGGGCCCTGCCGGCGGGCCGGCCCTTTAACAAGACCACATAATGTTCAGTAGGCCACCGGTCGCGAAATGTCGAATCCACGTCGCCGCGAATTGCAATAAGACATTGAACCGTTAAAAAACTGCAATTTTATTAATTACACCGAAAAGGTGTTCGACATTACATAGCTATGCTTGTTGCCAAGCAATCATATTCTGACACAACAAACTAATGTCGTAACTCACAAAACACCGGAAATACGGAATAAAAGCGGGCAAGGCGTCGTCGCTGGGCCCAGAGAGAAGTTCTTTGCGGAGGCGAAAAGAAGGAAAGACGGAGATGGGAATTTGAAAGAAGGCTGCTGCGAAGCGAAGGAAAGATGGAGATGGGGCTGCTTTGTAAAGGTTAAGAAAGGAAAATACGGAGATGGGGTTGGTGGAAGCAGGCGATCCTGCGGGATTCAACGAGGGGGTGTCTCGGACTCCATTCAAGTTTAAAACCACCAAAGACCCCCGGAACAGATTCGGGCTGCAGCCGGCCATACGATCTCTGGCGATCCATGTAGAAAGCGCTCAAATGATCGAACCTGATCATCCTTCATCCCTTGATCCCCGATTAAGAGTCTTAGCAACATTCAATTATCCTTCTATGTGAGCGTGGATAACGATGAGATGACTGACCTCCTCCTGCTCTTTTATAAGCGACCTCGGCCTCGGGATTGCTTTCAGCTGACCATGGCATCTAATACGGTTTCAAAGTTAAAAAATTCTGCATTGAAATCCAACAACATTGATGGTCTACTATTTACATGATATAGCGGTCAAAAGCTTGTTCCCTTTTTCAGCAGGGGATGATTACCCTCCACAGACGGGAAAAAGGGGGCATTAGTGGGTACCATTGGCCGGGCTGGTTCCCACAATGATCGGCTGTGAGGCCGATGGGACCGGAGCCCTAAGACGGTCGGCCCGAGGAGCGTCCGGGCGACTCCCCCAGTACCGTGACACCACAGCACCTCTCACCGGGATGCCTGTCCGCGGATGCTTATATCGATCAGACTACCAAGCGAAAGTACTTAGCCATTTGTTCATGATATAAGTAGATGTTCTCAAGAATCAGTCACCCCGCCTCTAACGGAATAGGAAGGCACTCCCAACAGTGGCCCATTCGGGAAAGTAGTTACATAAAAAGAAGAATAAGTCATCCTTCCCGAAATGAGAGCCACCTTCCCCTATTTTTATGGGAAGAAATACGTCAGCTCCATAGAAGGTGGATCCAGATTCTCCTCGCCAAAGAAAGAATCACGCCCGGATGAGGTATGACATTCGATTGAGATAGCTGGTTCTAACGCTCAGTCTCCACAAAAGAGCTAACTTTTCATCGGAGGGGCGGCCGAAACACCACCCGTCGTCTTCTTGTTTGTTTTGCGAGGGTTGCGTGATTGGTGACCAGTGGGTACCTGAAGCGATCCATTGACTCACGAGTGGGAACCACACTTTCTCCCATAACATGTTTCCCGTCGGAACCACCTGACCCTCCATGTGGCACCTTGGCGGTCCCCATACCTAATTCTCTATGGCCGCTGACTCCATGAGATTAAAACAATAATATTAAATTAGGAAGCCATCAGGGTGTCCATCGTCCCACGGAGGTAGCGAAGGTTCTCGATCTCTTGTGCCAGTGGATCATGGCCCATTCCCCATTTTCCAATCCGATCTTCCTTTCTTTTCAGTGGCGTGTTAACGTCAAGAAGCACCTGAATTCGCATATATGTTCTCCATAGGCCTAAGTTGTTATTTTCATCATATTCCATGAACGTACCAATGTAGTTTCCTAGTTGTTCCCCTATGCATGTGGCTATAAATCCCGTTGGCAACTTATAGACCTATATCCAGAAGGGCACATGTTCCAAGGGGGCTATCACGGGGTTATCTCCCAATTGGAGATGGTATAAGATGTTGGAGTTTTGACTCTAAGGTATTCAAATATAGTAAATTATTGGTTGAATTTTAGTTTTGAAACATGAAAAGTATCTTAAAAGCGATAACAAGTAAATGTGAAGCAGTTATATAGAAGTATTTACACGGAAAAGATAGTGTGACATGAAGCGTTGCATGAAGTGTGACGCATGAAGTGTTACACGTAACCGGAGTTTCGATATATGAAAACTAGATACTAACCGATTCTGAGCAGGAGCGCTGATAGAACTTTAGGTAGATAAGGCTAGTGTTTGACGTATGTTCTTAAGGCGATTTTCAATTAGTTTAATTACTTGTTGTGGTTAGTTTTGATATATAAAAAGCATTGACTTTTTTTTTAGTTTAATTTAAAAGCTACCCAAACGATGACTTTTGATCGGCTCATACAAAAAACATTAAAGTAGTAATTTCAAAACAGTAACATAGACTATTTATGGTTTTATAATTTACGGCTTTTATATTGTTTGAATAGTTTGTAATCTTTGTTTGCCAGAAATGGATGCAAATGATATTAATGTTCCTGCTACTACAAATCATGTTGTGCCTGTGGTGCCTATTTCTGTTCCTACTCATGTGTCTCATGGGAGAAACCCAAAAGTTAAACGGGAATGATTTCCAGAGATGGCGACATAAAATGTTGTTTCTATCTCTTCACGTTGAATCTTATGAGAGTTTCTTCGTGAGGATGCTCCTTTTGCTTAGTGAGAATGGCTATTTGTTGCCAAGTTGTTGTTGCGGTGGATGCGTGGAAGCACTCTGATTTTCTTTACAAAAACTATATCCTCAATGGATTGGATAATACATTATATAATGTGTATAGTCCAATCAAGATGGCTAAAGAGCTGTGGGAATCCTTGGATAGAAAATACAAGACGGAGGATGCCGGAATGAAGAAGTTTGTTGTGGGCAAAGTCCTTGATTATAAAATGGTGGATTCCAAGACTATCATAAGTCAAGTTCAAGATCTTCAAGTGATCCTACATGAAATTCATGCTGAAGTGATGGTGCTTAGTGAATCTTTTCAAGTGGCTGCAATTATTGAGAAATTACCGTCAAATTGGAAGGACTTCAAAAATGATTTGAAACACAAACGCAAAGAAACGAAGCTTGAAGATTTGATCGTGAGATTGAGGATAGAGAGACGATAGAGTCTCGAAAGAAAATAGGCAATCATTCCATGGAGTCAAAGGCACATGTTAGTTGAAGAGGACATAAAACCAACGAGAAAGGAAGTATGTTGGCGGCCGAGGGGCTGAAGGTGGTGATTCCAAGAGGTTCAAAGGCAATTTCTTTGTGTGCAACAAACCTAGACGTTGTGCAAAGGATTTTTGAAACCGTAAAGCACAAGTGAACCACAAGAGGAAGGTTGCCCAAGCCAATATAACCGAGGTGGAAAAACTTTCTGAAAATGTTTCTAACATAAGTTTTTCTGCAGTAGTATCCGAAGTCAACTTGGTGGGAAATACTAAGGAATGGTGGGTGGACACAGGGGCCACTAGACACATATGTTCGGATAAGAAGATGTTCTCTTCATATGAAGCAATTAATGATGGAGAACAACTCTTTATGGGAAATTCCTCCACTTCCAAAGTTGAAGGCAAAGGAAATGTTATATTGAAGATGACTTCCGGGAAAGAGCTTACTCTTAATGATGTGTTGCATGTTCCAGAAATTCGAAAGAATCTTGTGTTTGGATCGTTGTTGAGTAAGAAGGGTTTTAGGTTGATTTTTGAGTCGACAAATTTGTACTCACTAAGAGTGGGGTTTATGTAGGCAAGGGATATATGAGCAATGAGCTCTTTAAGATGAATGTAATGACTATTGTATCTGATTTTAATAATAAGAACACATCTTCTGCTTATATGTTTGAGTCCTCTAATATAGCAAGCTTGACAGATTAGGACATGTTAATTTTGATACTTTACGTAAATTAATGAATTTAGAATTGTTGCCTAAATTTAAAATTGATGCAAATCATAAATGTGAGATATGTGTTGAATCAAAATTAACTAGAGCATCATTTCATAATATTGAAAGAAGTATTGAACCTCTAGAGTTAATTCATAGTGATACATGTGATTTGAAATATTTTCAAACTAAAGGTGGAAAGAAATACTTTGTGACTTTTATTGATGATTGCACAAGATATTGCTATGTATATTTGCTAAGGAGTAAAGATGAAGCATTGGAAAAATTTATGTATTATAAAATGAGGTTGAAAATCAACTTAGTAGAAAGATTAAGGCAATAAGAAGTGATCGAGGTGGTGAATATGACGCACCATTCGATCGAGTTTTATCAAGAACATTATTCACAAACTTACACATATACACCTCAGCCAAAAATAAATTGCTGAGCATTAAAAAATAGAACATTGGAAGAGATATAGAATGTCATGTTGATTAGTTGAGATTACCTCCAAGAACTTGTGGGGAAGCTTTGCTTTTATGATTATATTTTAAATAGATTACCCCACAAGAATTTAGACAAAACCACACATGAATTATGGAAAGGTTGGAGTCCTTCCTACAAATATTTAAAGGTGTGTGGGTGTTTGGCTAAGGTGATGGTTCCTATTCCCAAAAGGATTAAAATAGGACCTAAGACTATTGATTATATGTTATTGAATTTATGGAATAAGTAGTAGTACATATCATTTTCTTGTTCCGCAGTCGGAGAGATCACGAGATATACATGTCAATACGATCATTGAATCAAGGGCGCTTCGTTCTTTGAAAATATATTTCATATAACATAGTATATGAGTCGATTGATAATAATAAGAAGTCTCGAGATACTATATCTAGAAGTGATCCAATGGAGGATGAACACAGAGACGTAGTAAAAGACAAAGGACTTGCGTCTTTTGGACACGATTTTATGCGTATGCATTTGGAAATGAGCCTCGGACATTCGGAGAAAATTTGTGACTTAGCGAAGCCCCGTTACGGAAAGAGCTATCAGCCGTGAAGTTGAATCCATCTTGTCAAATCATACATGGGGGTGGTTGACCTTATCTGGTAATAAACCACTCTGATGTAAGTGGATTTTGAGAGAAAATATGAAAGCGGATGGTGCTATTGATAAATATAAGGCTAGGCTTGTAGTAAAGGATACAAGCAACGAGAGGTCTTGATTATTT
This sequence comes from Tetrastigma voinierianum, assembly GCA_016808115.1. Classification (NCBI taxonomy): domain Eukaryota; kingdom Viridiplantae; phylum Streptophyta; class Magnoliopsida; order Vitales; family Vitaceae; genus Tetrastigma; species Tetrastigma voinierianum. The sequence goes on from JAEQBH010009757.1 coordinate 11,580, forward strand.
TGATACTTATTCTGTAACTAGAATTGCATTTATAAGGATGCTAATTGCTATAGCGGCGGTGTATAAGCTTGAAATCCATCAAATGGATGTGAAAGCTGGCCTTCTTAAATGGAGATTTGGAAGAAAGTATATTTGGAACAACCGAAGGGTTCATTTGTTCAGGGACAGGCAGAAAGTATGTCGGCTTATCAAGTCCTCTATGGTTAAACGAGCACTAAAACAATGGCATGCTAAATTCGACGAAGTCATGTTGTCGAATGGTTTCAAGATTAATGAGTGCGATAAATGTGTATATGTGAAGCAAACTCAGAATTGCTTTGCCATTTTATGTCTATATGTAGACGATATGCTTATAACAGGCATTGATGGTGAGACTGTTAAGAAAATCAAATGCTTGCTTGCAAGTAAATTTGAAATGAAAGATATAGAAATTATTGATGTTTTAGGAGTTAAAATCATCTAAAACATTTGGAGGATTAAATATCACAATCCCATTATATTGAAGCTTGATTCTTGGAAAGTGCAAGAATCTAGATATTGTACCCGATAAGACTACGATGGGTATTGAATTTACATCTTTCTAAGAATACGGTGAAAACAAAACAAATGAAGTATGCTAGTATACTAAGTAGTTTAATGTATGTCATGAAGCTGGCATACTAGTAGGACATGCTTGTGCGGTTAGCAAGGTAAGTAAATTCTGATTAGTCCAAATAAAAATCATTGGAAAGCTATAGAAACGTTTATTGGAGCTACTTAAAGCCTTCGAAGATTATGCTTTACATTACAGAATATCCGTGATGCTTAGGATATTGTAGTGCAAGTGGATAGCGAGCCTTTAAGGACACAAAATCAGCAAGTGGATATGTATTCACGCGGTAGGCGATTATCTTGAAATCATCCAAACAAACTTGTATTGCTAGATCATTATGGAATCGGAATTTATTGCTTTGGATAAAGCCGGTGAAATAGGAGTGACTTGAGAATTTCTTGGAAGATATTCTAATTGGCTAAACCTGATTGCCCGTTGTATGTATACATTGCTTGATAGTGTGATAGGAAGAGACAGGAATGTCATGTATATGATGATCTACGACATAAGTCGAAGACGCGACCTGATAAGACAACTTCTTTCTAGTGGAATTATCACCGTGTTGTGATCAAGTGCGGATCCATTGACCAAAAAGGCCTAACTAGAGATGGTTGTAAGTATCAAGAATGGGTTTGAAGGCCTCTAAACGATCATCATATGGACACCTACAGTTGATTGGAGATCCCGGGATCTGGGTTGAAGGGGACAAGCCGAATTATGCGTGATTAGGAAGAAGCACTAAGGAGATAATCTCTCCTACCTATTCTGTAAATATTCGTCTTTGTAGAGATTATTAGAGTAAGCTATGTTTTTAATGATTCTTATATCTTGGAAAATCCAATTAGGATATTACGGGATATTCCTAATAAAGTCACTATATGGGTGTGATAAGCACGTGAGAATTTATAAAGTTTGAATTCTCTAAAGCCTCATAGAAAACTAGGAGTTGTTGGGGCCAAAATGAGCACAATCCGCGAATCAATTGTGTTAGGAAGAGATTGTGTATGAAGTCTGTCGATCGATTTGTAAGCAATTTGAATAGTTCAGAGGCCGAGTGTAGAGTCTTTATCGAATTTGTTTTACCCATTCCGGATAAAGACGATTATTATGTGTGAAGGGTTAAAGCAAAAGCTTTTAATGATTATAGGAAACTATATATTTAATCACCTATGTGAGGTGTGAGTGAGGCAGCTTAAACGAGATTGCAAGGCGATTATCTAAAACACTCGTGAGACGGCGGTGTTCTTAAGCAGACACAACGGTGAGAACCAATTTTGTTAGAAGCGGTTGTGTGATTTCTATTATCTAGGCTTACCGCGAAGATCGATAGTTCAAAGACATCAAAGTCTACTAATTGACCAAGTAAGCCGATAGGTTTCACTAGGAAGTTCAAAGTCTCGGACTACTTGTATCCCGATGCAGCGTTTTGTCATGGAATAGCCCTTTGGCTACTGTGCATACCGCAGGGAGTATTGATATCAGAACTTTTCATTCACGTGGGGGATTGTTGGGACTTGGAATCCACAAAACCCATAATTGAATGAAAAGTGTTGTCCCACATCGAATAGGAACAAGAAGGGAGATGGGTTTAAATAGTTGAGCCTCTCAAATGGGTTTGGGCCCCAAGGGGCACCCCACTTTTGTGGAAGGAAAAGGACCTACACTAAGCTAGGTCGGTGTCCCCGCGCGCGCCGTTGCAGTCCATCCGTCCGGCCTGTTCGGTTCGGTTCGGTTCGAGTCCACCCTACATTTTCAAGCAGACAATTTGTTTGGATTTTTCGAACAAACATGCGCTGGTAGGACACCTGCGTGGTATATTTATACTCCCGTTTTCCCCATTTTTTAATATAACAAAAATATTCTCCTCACTTCATCATCACTATCATTTTTTGTGCGATTGTTTACAGCGGGTTGAGTTCGATTGGGTCCTCGGAGCTACATAAGCCGGAGCTTGAATCCATTCTATCACAAGGAGACGATTGTCAGCACTATCCCACCGGTACAAATTGAGGGCCATCTGTTTTAAAGAATGTTTGAGTGTTAACTCTAAAGGTATTCAAATATAATGCAAATTATTGAGGATTTGAAATTTCAGTTTTGAAACATGCAAAGTATACTAAAACAATAACAAGTAAATGTGAAACAGTTATATAGAAGTGTTACACGGAAAAGATAAAGTGTGACATGAAACTGTTACATGAGAAGTGTGACATGAAAGTGTTACACGTAACAGTTTCTGATATATGAAAACTAGATACTAACCTGATTGCAAAACAGGAATTGTGATAGAACTTTAGGTAGATCAAGGCTAGTGTTTGACACTATGTCCTTAAGGCAGTTTTGCCCAGCTCTTGGTGTGGAATCTTGAGTGTGCCTCCGGGATACAATGATTTTCACACAGATAGAAGTAGCACTCCAATATATCTGTCCAGTGAACCAAACTATGTTGTGTACTCTCCAAATGCCTTGCTGTGTAAAAAAATAATGCTAAAGGTTGCCTTAGTGCCGCCCATTTCTTGAATGAAAATGGCGAGTCGTTTGTTATCTTTCATAATGACAATGGGACTAGTATTTATAAGACCTTTTGAGTGAGACTTTTCGGATAGTCACCGTCCTAAGAACACAACTCAAATGAAAAGACACATTGAAAATGAAAGGGCTGGCTCGGCGAAAGTCAGACAACACGCATTTCATGGGTACTTGGAGCCTATTTTCTCATTCATTTCTTACTCGATTTGAGCAAATGAATATACTACATTATTCTCCTCACTTAATAGAATATGAACCCACACAATATTGTTCAAAATAACAATCGGGTCCCACTTTAATTTAGGTTTCAAGTCGCTTGACAACTGGTTTACACTTAAAAGCGTTTTGATCCAACATAAGATGAGTAGGTGTCCCATTGAAAGACCAAGGACCTATATCAAGAACCCTGCAAAGGTCCACATTGTGGTAGAATTTGAAGAGATAGGTCTGGGGCTTGATCCTTTGATTGCAATGCCCATTCCCGGATGCCATACTTTGGCCATGTAGTGCTTCATTGCCACGAAGTTTACCATCTTGTCTGTCAGAAATCTTCTTAAAGGACAGAGTTTCTAGTCCTCGGTGATTATTATGTTGAATGGCGAACTCTTCTTCTTCGTCATTTAGGGATGGTTAGGCGTCTGAATTTACATTGTCACACCAGAGTTGATCGAAGTCTGTCAAGGAGAAGGAGCACACCTGCAGATGAATAAAAAAACCCTAACTCTCAACATAGAGAGGTCAGAGGAGGAACCCTAAACTCCCACTAGGAGAGAGAAACACGACTCTCACACAGAGAGAAAATTTCTTCTTTTTTTTTTTAAATTTCAAATTATATATTATATCTGTTATTTTCATTTTATGAAAAAAATTATATAACTGAACATTTATTTTTTTGTTATCATCTAGAATTTTTGTCATGTTTCCTATTCAAAATTTCATATTAATACATTAAAATAGTGATGATGCTTTTTCAGCCGGATTTGAATTTGGAGGCGTATTAAGTCGTTAGGTCGGACCTATCTTCTTTGGCGAAATTTGGTCGTGACTCACAGTACGTCGGGGTTGAAGTTGGATTCTTTGCAATCTTTGGTCTACGAGGCTGCGGGGCGTGGCACTCCTCTGCCAAAACAATAAGAAAAATTCGGCGCGGGCTTCGCCCATAGCCGCTCAATGCCCTAAGTCGGTTTCTTTTCACGAGAGAAAAGAAAGCTGTTTAGAGGGCGAATGTGTTGTGTATGTTTGCCTACCTTTCACTGATGGGGTGACTTGGTATTTATAGTATTTATTTTCCCAGTTAGATGGTGGTTAGGATTCTATCCCATTGGACGGGATATTTCTTTCTATTATCGGTATCGGATTTGATACGGAAAGAGCAGTTTATTTAGAATTATCCTTCTTTCTCGTTGATGGGATCCGGCTTGATCCGCAGGATGAGCTATTATATCGTGAATTATCTTATTTCCTTATTGGTGAGATTTAGTTGGATTTGCAGGATAATATATTATTAGGGATTATTCTATTTCCCTTATCTATGGGATATGGCTTGATTTGCAGAACATGGGCTTTCATGACCACCCATAATCGACCTTTGGATCGGCCCGGATTAGGCGCTTCGATGCAGGGTGGCGTCAAAAGTCACTGAATGCTTGATAGGCATGCCTAGTGGATTGGGCCCTCATCTGAGTGGCATCAAAAGGCCTGAATGCTTCAACGGGCATGCCACCTCTTTGCTGGGAGTTTTGCTTGAGTGGGCCTCTGGTATTTTCAAACCTGTCGGTTGCCCCGGCCCTTGTGTGCGATGTGTGTGAAGCGAGGGGGTACATGCGTTCGTATCGGATGCGATTTCCCGCGTGTCTACCGGAAATTGGGTTAGTTAAAGGCTTGAGTCACCATCATCGTCTTGCGATAATGATGACTCTTTGGTTTTAAGCGCTCATCTTTCCCACTTAACGGTTCTTTTAGTTTCTTTCGTAGACCTCCTCTGTCTTGTGTGCTCCTGATCTTGAAACCTCTTCTTTGCTTTTAACTTTTCTTGGCGTTTTTCCTGAGATAGTTTCTTTCGTTTTATTCTGGGACCGCGTGTCGCCCTCCCTTTGGTCACCGACTAATGCAGGCACTAGGATTGGGTTAGCGAGTTTTGTTTTTCATTATTTTCTTTCATCATGGGTCAAATTGGCTCTTCTTCTCTACGTATTGGGAGGTGACTCTTGTTTGTTGCCGGTGCGGCGAATTTGGCGGCACCTCAGGGCCAGTGAGGTTGAACCGAGATACCCAGGCGCCCCCTTTTCCCTTGGACAAGGGTAAGGAGAAAGTAGACCTTATCAAATATCCTGGAGGGTCAGAATACCTGAAATCCGCCGTTCAGCATGCTTTAACTGTGGGGCCTAGCAAGGTCGGTCCCTCATACGGGGCCACCTTTGCTAGACGTTATCGACCTCCTTTTGGCGTTCGAGTGTGGTCCCCTGACATTTTGACCTCCTATGTGGTTTCCGTCCCTAAGATGGTGTGCTTCTTTGAAGTAGCCCGATAATAGTCAGCCGCTTTCCTTTGCATCCTTCGTAGAAAGGGGTTTTGCGACATTCAATGTCACACATCCTTCGGCTCGCCCGATGGTTGGAGTATTTTGGTAGGCTATTAGTTTTCTTTAGGGACAAGGGGCTTGAGTGTTCCCAGTATAGCTTTGTTCCTTTATCTTTTCTTTCGAAGAAACCTCGAGGAGCTTCCTATTTTCTCGGCGCTGTATCCTACAGTGATTCAGATCTTCCTCTTCGCACGGAGAAAACTGGAAGGGGCGCTGGCTAGCCGTCGTGATCGCGGTGGGAATATGACCCTCTCTTGACAGGCCAACTGACTGGCGTTCGGTTGCATGGACCACCCCCGAGAATCTTCGTAAGTGTTCGCTTTGTTTTTGGTATAACCTTTATAGGGTTATTTGGTATTTCCTAGTGCATTGTTTTACATACTTCTCGGCGCTCAGATCGATCGGCGCCGAAGATCATGTCATAATCTCTTTGGCGTTGGGCGGAGTGTCCTCCTCGCTCCTGTGCGGAGTGATCAAGTTAGACATTCCAGGACGCCTTCGAGCTCGAGTCGGCCCGCTCTCTTTGTTTGGGCCTTCGCCTCCTTCCACCATAAGTTTCTCCCATTGGGCCCTCGGTGCTAAACCCACTAGGGAGGACTCTTTGGCTCAGTTAGGTATTTGTCTCGGAAGCCCCCCGGACGTGAAGCGAAAACGGACTCTGTTGAGAAGATAGTGACTTTGGTCAAAGTTAGAGTGGGCGTCTTCGTCTTCTCGAATCTACTCATGTCAGAAGCGGAGCGGGCGTTGTAAGCCTCGGCTGAGGCTCCTCACGATCTTGAGTTCGCAGCCCGTTAAGATTCTCTGCGAAGGTAAAGGTCACCCAGGTGGAAGTAGTTGAGCAATGGATTGGCGGTCGTACCCCATTCTTGTCTGGGTCGCCAGCGAGAAGAGAGTGTTAGGTCACCTTCTCCAAGAGCGGAAAAAGTGGGAGGAAGAATCCGGAATCCAAAATTGCGGAGATGGGGACTCTTTGCTTCTCAATGCGAACTCACGGCGCGAGTCGTCCGTTCGAGGATTACGATCTCGAAGTCGGTAATGGCGCGGATTGATGAAGACTTGTACCACTATCCCTCCGAGAGTCACCTCAGTAAGTTCCCATACCTTAATGGGTGTGCGATTCCATTTTGAGTTGAGTGTTGAACTTGCGTTGGATGTTGATTACATGTTAAGGTGTGCGGTGAAATTTACTCACTTGAAGGGTTTGGCCAAAAAGGCTAAACTAAACGAAAGTCATGCCAAAGCGGCCTGGGCTTAAAAAGCGAGGGTGGCTTCCCTCACATCTGAGCGGGCTGAGCTGCGGGGTCGGGTGCAACGTATGACCGAGGAGGTAGTGAAGCTCAAATCTGATTTGGAAGCACCCCGGTCGCCAGTGCTCGGGCGAGGTAGGAAGATGAGGCCCAGCGACTTGAGAGCAGCCGAAGGAGAGCTTCGGGAGGTTCGGGATGAGTTGAGGGCTACACAAAATGACTTGTTAGAGGCTAGGGACGGGTTTGTAGTGCACTTGATATGAGACTTAGGATGGTTAGAATGAGCTTCTCACATCGAGGCCGAGTACGGGAGTCTAAGGGAAGCGTGTCGTCAGAGCGACTGCGTGATAAGGCGGCGCCTCTTGGGCCGGGGCTCGTCGCGAGGCCTCAAGGCTGCAAGCTGTGAGCCCCTTTGGCGAGAGTGTCGTGGGATTTGTGTAGGGACCTCCATCGACAAGTAACTCTGGCGGTTGCTCCCGACGGGATGAGGTTATAAGGAGGCGAGGGTAGGGGCTTGTACTCAATGGGTTTGGGTGGCTTGCCTTTCGGAAGAGTGTTGTTAATGTCTATTAGGCTGGTTTCCAGCACGGCCTTCCCGGTGTGAAGAGATGAGGGTCCCTCTGCGCTAATTGATACGGAGAGCCAGGGCACCTGCTTTGCAGGTCAGCTCCCCTTCTTCACCCTCTGCTCCTCCTTCTGACGCTTGATCGCCGGCGTGTGTCGACGCCGATTTTTGTTTTACTTATTTTTTGCTGGGCCTGGGACCCTGGACATATGTAGTATTTTCCTTAATAATCGATCTTTTTACTACTTTTGTCTCTATTTTTTCCATTCACGCTGTTCTACATGAATTGTATTGATTTCTTGGCTATATCGTCTGAGTTGAGTAGCTCATGTTGAGTTGAGAAGTTGAGCTCTTTGGCCCCGGGTGTTGAGGCTTCATGAATTTGTATGCTTGTTTGAGCAATTTGTTAAGTTTGCATGGCTTTGTAGTAGTGTGGTCGGTCGTCAAGCGAAATTTCTTGGGCTCCTGTGGCCCCGGGCCTCAGCGGGCTAAATAGCTGAGCCGATCGACTTCTTGCGGGATCATGGCATGCGGAGTGAGCCCAGACTCGTCAAGAAGTGGTACTAGGCTGCAGGCGAGGCCTTAAGTGGCGATATAACTGGTGATCGACTCTTAGGTTGCATGGGCACGTGCGAGTAGTTGAACTCGTCAGTGAGCTCTTGGGCTTGGTATTTGAGGCCTTGTTAGCGATAGCATGAGGCTGATCTGACTCTTGGGTTGCGTGACTGTGCGGAGTAGGCGACTCGTCAAAGTGAGCTCTTGGGCTCGAACGTGAGGCAACAATTGGCGATCTAGCCTAAGCTGATATGACTCTTAGGCTGCGTGGCTTGTGCAGAGTAGTCGAACTCTTCAAAGTGAAATTTCTTGGGCTCAGGTGTGAGCCTTAGTGGCGATGTCTTTGGTGATCCCCGACTCTTAGGTTGCATGGCTTGTGCGAGTAGTCGAGACTTGTCAAAGTTAGCTCTTGGGCTCCGGAATGTGCAGGGCCTTGGTGCGATCTAGTCGGTGATCGACTCTTAGGGCATTATTGGCTGTGTAGAGTCGTCGAACTGTGAAGTGAGCTATTGAGGCTCAAGGCCCGAGGCCTTGTTGGCGATATAGCACGAGGTGATCGACTCTTAAGCTGCGTGGCACGAAATGCGAGTAGTCAGACTGCGTCAAAGGAAAGTGAGCTACTACAGGCAGTTTGAGGCCTTGTTAAGCGATATGGCACGAGCTGATCGACTCTTGGATTGCGTGACACGTGCGGAGTAGGCGAGACGTCGAAGTGAGCTACTAGGCTCATTGGCTGAGGCCTTGGTGTGATATAACCTAGGCGATCGACTCTTGGGGCTGCGTGGCTTGTGCAGAGTAGTTGAACTCGTCAAAAGAGTGAGCTCTTGGGCTCGGTAGAGGCCTTGTAGTGGCGATCTAACTGGCGATCAGCTCTTAAGTTTGCGTGGCTTGTCGCAGTGGTCGAACTCGATCAAAGTGAATCTTGGGCTCGGTGGCTGAGGGCACTGTGGCGATATAGCTGAGGCGTCGATGTAGGTTGCATGACGCTGTGCGGTGAGCCGGGCTATTCGAAGTGAGCTCGCGGGCTCAGGCGAGGCCTTGGTGGTATCTGGCACGGTGATCTGACTCTTGGGGCTGCGTGGCTGTCACGAGTGGTCAGGCTCGTCAAAGTGAGCCTCTTGGAGCTCGAACCTTTGAGGCCTTGATGGCGATATAACTGAGCTAATCACGACTCTTAGGTTGCATGACACATGCGAGGTAAGGCGAACTCGTCGAAGTGAGCTGGGCTCACGGCGGCCCAGGCCTTGGTGGCGATGGCACGAGTTGATCTGACTCTTAAGGTTGCATGACACCGTGCGGAGTGGTCGAGACTGCGTGAGTGAGCTCTTGGGCTCGGACGATGGGGCCTTGGTGGCCGATCCTGAGTGCGAGCGATCGACTCTTGGGCTGCGTGGCTGTGCGGAGTAGTCGAACTCGTGAGTGAGCCTGCGGGAACCGGTAGTGAAGGTACTCTTGGCGAGCATAGCTGGCGATCGATCTTAGGTTGCATGACTGTGCGGGTAAACCGAACTCGTCAAAGTAGAGCTCTTGGGCTTGGTATTGAGCCTTGGTAGCGATAGCTGGTGATCGACTCTTAGGTTGCATGACACGTGCGGAGTAGTCGAACTCGTCGAAGTGAAATTTCTGCGCGGGCTCCGCCCCGAGGCCTTGGTGGCGATATAGCTGGCTAATCGACTCTTGGGTTGCATGACTGGCGTAGAGTGAAGCGAACTTCGTCAAAGTGAGCTGTGGGCTCCGGGCGGCTGAGGCCTTGTTAGCGATATAACTGGCGATCGACTCTTAGGTTGCATGACTGTGCGGAAGTAGTGAACTCGTCAAAGTGAGCTCTGCTGACTCCGGCCCGAGGCCTTGTTGGCGATATAACTGGTGATTTGACTCTTAGGCTGCAGGCCTGTGCAGAGTAGTCGAACTCGTCAAAGTGAATCTTGGGCTCGGCCCCGAGGCCTTGGTAGCGATCTGGCTGGTGGTTGACTCTTAGAGGCATGGCTGTGCAGTCGAACTCGTCAAAGTGAGCCCTCTTGCAGAGCTCCGGCGAGGCCTTGTTGGCGATGTAACTGGTAGTCGACTCTTGGGGCTGCGTGGCTGTGCGGAGTAGGCCGAGACTCGATCAAAGTGGTCGTTGTGCAACCATTCGACTCCCGATTTTCCTTGGAAAGGTGCGAGCTTCTTTAATGCTGGTTATGGAGAATTTAAGCTTGATTGCGCGAGATTTCCGGTCTTTGGCCTTCTTATAAATGGCTTCATTGCTATGGAGTTTATACTTTGGATGCTCTACCCCTTCCGGTGCATAATTGAGATTTGCGAGATGGAAGCGTCAGCTTGATCGTCTTCGCGGGGATCCGCTACGAAGATTCACGGATTCGATTTTGTTGGACCTGCGCGTGGGAATTGTGTTTTTCCCTAGTCTCCCCTTTATGGGAGTCATGTTATTCCCTAGCTTCGTGCTAGGGAATGTGTCCGAAGAGGGCGGTACATTTCTTGTGTCGCTTTCTCTATTTTCTATTCTTCTTTCTCTTCCTCTCCTTTCTTCTCTTTCTCCTTCTCATGCGTTCTCTTTTCATCATTTCTTCCTTTTTCTTCTTTCCCTTTCGCTCAAACTCTTTCCATCCCTTTTCTTAACTTCCTCTTCTTTTCTATCTCTCTCTTCTTCTCCTATTTTCCACCTTTCTTCCTTACCACTTATTTCCATCTCGTTTTCCTTTCCTCTTTTCTTCCTGAGGGCTTTTTTTTTTTTTTGAGAAGAAGCTTGCTTGTACTGTATTTCCAAAGATGTAAGGGATGACATGCGATTGGAATAAAGGGAACTTTTCTTTTATGGCTATGAACTTTCTCATTATTGCATGTAATTTTTTAAGGCATTATACAGTGTCTGAGGCGTCTAACAAAATAACCGATAAGCGCTCGACTCGTCATCTGAGAAAGAATTGATAATGCTTTGTTTTAAAATTACAAGCCGAGGTTTCTTGATAAAAACGTTTAAGGTGTTCGCATTCAAGCATGATGTAAATTTTTCCCTCCTGCAATGCGGGCTCGTGGTTGCAGTGATGTGCGGAATCACGATGTGGGGCCCTCGATTGGGGCCTAATTTTCCATCTTGGATTCTTCCTTCTTTGGCGGAAGCTTCCTTGAGACCGGTCACTGGCATGTAGCTCCTAGGTTTTGACCTTTTGGTTGTAATACCTCGCGTCTTCCTTTGGTAATCAATTGTGCCTTAGAACACGCTCACGTTTTCATCTAGAAGGTCAAATTTAAACGAGGAGAGCCTCGTCATTGTGTTCCAGTACATCCACCCAGCTTTCGATCTTTGGAGTTTTGGCAGGCCTCGGCGCGGGGGCTCGCCCCGTGCCAAAGGCTGGGGCGAATGGGGTTTCCCGGGTTGCTGACTTCTGCGTGATCCTGTAGGCCCATAGCACCTCGGGGACGAATTCTACCCAATTGCCTTTAAGATCCTCCAATTTGGTCTTGGTGCGGCCTTAGGGTCTGACTAGTAACCGAAGCGACCATTAGGCTGCGGATGTCTTCAGGGACGGTAAATATTCTTAATTCAAGCTCGACACAAAAATCCACTGAACTTAGGCGTTATCAAATTGATTTCCATTGTGCGTGCAGGGCTCTTAGGACCAAACCTGCATATGATGGCTCGCCACATGAAGTGCGTATCCATTTTGTAATTGTGGCCAAGGTTCGGCTGCCCTTGGTGAAGTAATCTTTGCCCACGATGATGAATTTACATTGGCCCTTCCTAGGGGCAATGGTCACGATATGTCCAAACCCACTTTGTTGGAAGGCGAGGGCTTGTAATTGATGTCAAGGGCTCTGATGGGAGGCGTAGGAGTCTTAGCATGCTCAGCAGATCTTGTATTTCTGACGGTCGGTTCAGATCTCCCAGTATTTATGGGCGATGGTATCCACTGTCTTAAGACCTTTCACGCTAATGCTAGAACTCAGATATGATTTAGCATATACCTTCGTGTACTTCCCTTAACACATATTCAGTGTCTTTTCCCCTGCGATGCATTTAAGGATGGGTGTGAAGAAACCTACAGCAGTACAAGCTTCCCTTATGATTAGTGAACTTTGGTGACCTCGTCACGATTTTGTTTTGCTTCTTTAGGTGTCGGATGGCGTCGAGTCTATTATGTATTAATCCCAAATGGGGTCCATCCAATTCGGATCGGATCGATTTGAAGCCCGACTTCAAATCACGAGATCTATAGAAGGCTGCGAGTATTCGACAGTGTTAGGCTAGAGGTCTTAACGTGAAGATTTATCGCTAGTTTTGCTCAGGCATTGGCTCGGAGTTCTGCGCTGCAGGATATGTTTGGCCCCGAACCGGCCGAACTTTTTCAATAAATCATTACCTTTTTTGAGGTATAGGATCATTCTTACTTTTGGCCTCGTAGGTATCCTTTATTTGTCTTACTACCGGTTAGAATTGACTACTTGAGACCTCGAAATTTGGTCGACTTCTAGTGAATGGGCGGGTTGAGGCTGCTATGGCGGCCTCATGTTGACCCTCGTTGTTCAGAGGCTTGGAATCCAAATATGAGTGCATATTCAATGTACATTCATGCAGGGAGTCGAGGATTAGTCGGCTCCCTCTTCCTTGCGTGCTTTTGTGGCCGTCTGAAAGTTTCGGATGGGTAGGTCGATCGATTGCTCGGGTGTTCTCGGTAGGCTCTGGCGAGAATTGAATTCCATGGCCAACGAAATGCAACTAAGACTGCCCTTTTATTCGCCGATTTTTCGGCTTATATACGATGTGCGAACTTCGCACCGGCTCTATGGCGCTACGCCGGCCTTCACGGGTCTCTGGTTTGTAACGCTTGCTTCATCGGATACGTTGAGACTATGGTATGAGCACGGAAGTAAGGGAGGAGCTTCGGCTGCTATTTGCTAGTGCTAAAATTAATTTCTCCATCCTCAGGGTACCTACTCTTCGCTCCTCTCGGAAACCACGGCGCAATAGTAAACTAGGTCGCTGCGCTCACAGTCTCTGTCTCTGACGAAGAACGTATTTGGTGAAATGCGTGCGCTGGTATAAGGTGAGCTCCCTCGATGGACTTACGGAATGGGGGGGAACTTAAATATGTTTTCAATCAGTAGCTTCTTCACATAACCGTATCGTTGAAAGGCCTTCTTGAAACTTAGAAGAAAGGTGGCATTTATCACTAACCTAGATCTGAGATGGAAGCAGCAACAATCCTTCTGTCAAGCGTTAGGATACTCCTTTTATGCTGAGGGGCGACCCGGCATGTCGAGCCATGACTAGCTATTTTATTCACGGATTTGCCTCAATTCCTCGGTGGTTGACTATGAAACCTAGGAACTTTCCGGCTGATACTCCGAAGGCACACTTGGCTGGATTCAATTTCATGTTGTACTTCCTCAGGATCTGGAATGCCTCGGACAGATGAGCTATGTGGAGCTCGGCAATGGTGGATTTTACTAGCATGTCATCTATGTACACCTCCATGGTTGTTCCTATCTGCTTCTAAAACATCCTATTTACCAGCCTTTGGTAGGTAGCTCCTGCGTTCTTGAGTCAAGGCATCCTGCGATAAATGATGGGGTTCCACCTTGCGTGTGAGAGGTCTTTTCTTGGTCATCTGGGTCCATCTTCGTCCCGATTGGCAGTGGGAGAAGGCATCCATAAAACTGAGGAGTTCATGGCCATCAGTGGCATCTACGATGAGATCAATTCGCGGTAGAGGGAAACTGTCTTTTGGGCATGCTCTATTGATATCGGTGAAGTCGATGCAAAGTCGCCACTTGCCGTTTGCTTTGTAGTGCGGCGTTGGCTAACCATTCGAGGATATTCCACCTCTACGATTGCTCTGGCAGGAGGAGTTTGCCGACCTCCTCGTTGATCGCTTTTTGCCTGTCAGGCGCGAAGCTCCTCTCTTTTGTTTTTTCTTGGTTTGAAGACGGTGACGTTCGGCTATGGGCAATTGCTGCCAAGGTCAATTCCTCCCATATGCTGCTTCCACGCAAAGACATCTTTGTTCTGTCTCAAAAAAAATTGGGTAGGAAGGTCTTTGAGATCTCCCTTTAGCCCGAACCGATGTGGCGAGTGTTCGGTCGTCATCCATTGTCTACAGGCTCAGCTCTTAGAGAGCTCGGTCGGGTAAATATTTCATCGCGCATTTCGAGCTCATCCAAGGATATGTTATCGACCGTTTTGCTTCATGGATGCTGAGTAGCATTCCACTGGCCACTTCGTTGATACTCCCTCGAACCATTCCTATTCTAAACACGGTGAGAAACTTGATCGTCGTGTATAGCGGAAGAATGGCTTTTGTTACGTAAGAGAGAGGTTTGCTAACAACATATTATAAGCAATGGGCGTCTACAACTAGGAATCTCGTCGTCATAACTGGCATGGGATCTCCCAAGGTGAGTGCCACTAATTGTATTGAGCCAAGGGTAATACCTTTTCTCGGAGAATCTCGCGGATGGAGTCTTTGACGGGTTCCATTCTACTCCTTTCAATGCCCATGGACCCGTTTGTTGGCCACAAGCGCTCAGTGCCGAGTCGTCATGGGAGTCTTGGCATCCCTCTAGGTGCAGTCGGAGAAAGTTATGGATGTGTCTAGCCGAGGTGGTTTGGACACCGCTTGTACTTCGACTACCTCTGTGACGTCTTCTTGTAAATGGAACATTCTGGTTATTTGAGATTCCCCTCATTTGCACTCAGATATCCGCATTAGTTTCTCCTAAAAGACATTGAAGGAGTCTTGAGTTGTTGCTGTCGAGGTGAGTGGTGGTGGCTCTTTGGCCGGAGCTTGGTTCTGAGCTTTGGTCGAGGCTGATTTTCAAGTATGAATGTCGTCATAGATGCAGCGCCAAATTAAATACTCTATTTCCTTCTTAAGTTGTATGCAGTCATCTGTGCGGTGCCCGTAATCCTTGTGGAACCTTGTGCTCAGTGTTGTCACTTTGTAGGCGGGGTCGACTTCATTTGAGTTAGCCACCTCGAGGCCCCATTCGTTTCTTGCCGCCACGGGACCTGCGATACTGAGGCTGTTAAGGGGGTGAACCGCCGAGGTGAGTAACGTCGTCGTCTTTGATTCACGATGGGCACAGGCGATCACGAGGTTCACGCCTTTTGAGGACCGTTCTCCATCTTTCTTTGGAGACCTTTCTTGGTCGTTTTGTCTTTTGGGGCTCCGTCCTCATCGCTTGTCTATCCCGCTTTTTTCTTTATGGGTGGAAGAGTTCTCTTTCTTAGATATGAGAGCTTCCTCGCCATTAATGTACTTTTAAAACTTGCGAGCACTTGACCATGCTTGCTTGAGGATTTTAGAGATGGAAAACATCAAGTCTTTCGTGTATTCCTAATCAGCAATGAATGCGTGTCGCGAACTTTTACGTCGAGTATGCCTTTAGAGACTACGTGAATCTTGAACGCAGGACCTCGAGGCTCTCTTGCGAGCTGCAGCGATGAATTGATAAGATGGTAGCGGCTTTACGTATGTGGCTCAATGAAGTGGGAGACAAGCGCGTGGATAGCTCTACGAGATGAGAAATTGATGAGGCGGGAGCTGTTGAGACAGCCAAGGTCGGGCCTTTTAGTGTGATAGCGAAAGCTCTGCATTGCACAGGGTCTTAGTACCCGTACGACTCCGTTTAGTTTTTGCTTAAGTGTTGAGATGTCCGTAGGATCTACGACACCATCGAATGCTTCCACTTGTGGCATCACGAATTTTGTTGGAAGAGGGAAGTAAAGCTTCGGGCGTGAAGGGTATTTCAGTTTATTTATACCAAGGTGTCCATAGTGTCAGGAGCACGTCCTCTTACCACTTCCTTCACACGGCTGAGCTCTTGCTGGAGGCTCTTGAACCTTTGCTCCCATGATTGCTCTCCTGCTCCTTGTTGAGGGTGGAGTAGTTCTTCGTTCCCGACATGCCCTCAGTGTTGCTCCGTTGCCCTCCTCTCCGGGGGCGATTGTAGTGCGTGCCTCGGGCTCGACTAGACTACCTTGCATTTGGCCTGTAGGGAATGTCGAGATTGTGTTGCCCTTCATGAGGAGGAGAGTTGTGACCTTCCTGTGCTTGTCGTGTCTCCCGTGGGCGTTGTATTTGCTTGGTGAGTTGCTCTAACTCTCCTATCAGGCGTTGGTTGGTGAGGCGGAGCGCCTCTACCTCATTCGTGTTGGCTTGCATCGCCTCTAACGTGCCCGGTGGTCTGTTGTTCGCGTCACCTGGCGGATCCTGCATCCTTGGTGGATTGACGTGGCTCACAGCATTTTACAGGTTGATACCATCGATGGCTGAGAAATCGATCTTTGTTATCAAGGAGCTGTCGTTCCACTGAGCCCGGCCTTGATTGATGATTCTTTTAATGGAGTAAATTTGGAGGGCGTATTGGGGTCGTTGGGCGGACACAGATGTATAGCGGGCTTGTCGGGCTCACGGGATCGTCGAGCGAGTTGGATTCTTTGCTGATCTTTGAGTGCATGCTGCAGGCGTGGCATCTCTGCAAAAACAATAAAGAAGGGATTCGGCGAGGGCTTCGCGGAGTGGCGCTCAGATACCCCTAAGTCGATTTCTTTACGAGAGAAAAGAAAGCATTTAGAAGCCAGTGTTCACGTATGTTTGCCTACATTCATTTGATGGGGTAGCTTGGTATTTATAGTATTTGTTTTCCAGGTTAGATGGTGGTTAGGATTCCTATCCATGGATGGGATATTCTTCTTATTATGGTATCGGATTTGATATGGAAAGAGCAGTTTATTTAGAATTATCCTTCTTTCTCGTTGATGGGATCCGGCTTGATCCATGCAGGATGAGCTGTTATATCGTGAATTATCTTATTCGTGGTGAGTTGGATTGGATTTACGGGATAATATATTATTAGGGATTATTCTGTTCCCTTATCTATGGGATATGGCTTGATTTGCACGGGAACATGGGCTTTCATGACCACTATGTCGACCTTTGGATCGAGGCGGATTAGGCCTTCATTAAGGTGGCGTCAAAGGCACAGATGCTTGAAGCGGGCATGCCTCTTCTTTGGGGTTTAAGCGAGTGGGCTGCGGGCTATTTTTCATCACATCAGTTTTCTAAGACATTACTGAAATAGATTTTAAATTATATTATCAACTAACTCATTCGATTTGATCAACCTAAATATATCTCAAGTCTAACCTGACTCGACACGTTGATAATAAGGAATCAACATGCATCTCTATATATTTTATACATCGACTAAAGAGTTTATCTTGAATTAAAGAATATATTGGAAAAGCCCTATTTTAAAAAATTATGTTTTTCTCTAATTGAGAAAAGAATTGTATATATCCCTTTCTGGTTACAAACGTATCAATTTATATTACTACTAGATGCCATGTGATTTCCTACAATTGGTCCCTGATCCACTATGGTAATAGAAGTCGTGAGTGCGAAGTGTGTAATGGATCGTGGCGGCAGAATTAAGTGAATGATAATCTACGTGTCCTCCGTCTAATCTAACTAAGTTTATGTCCTTCGTGATGATCCAGTCTCCATAGCTTTATCTGACTATGTTGGGCATTGGGTGATGAGCTAGTTGATTTCCGATCCTCGAACTCGATGCCTGACATGCCCAAGGCAATGCGGGGAGTAGTGTGGTCTAACTAACGCCTTCATGAAGATGCCAGATGTGTGAATAACAGGTGTTAGGCCCGATGCCTAGGGCTCGGGCTCCTTGGCCATTCAGGCTTTTCACGCGCGATGCATGTGGGATTAGACTTATCCCATTCCATATAGAATTTATGATTTTATTTTCAACAAATTATGGCAAGATCCAACTTTGACAAAACCTTCACCAATATATATGCTACAAGGTTATTTTCTTTTCAACTTGAGTGCACAACAATGATTATGCATGCTCATTAGCCATTTATACAAGGAACAAAAATTACAGTTTCAGAACCATTTTACATCTCAGCATCTCTTATTTGGCCATAGCTGAAGAGTGCCGCTGTACTCCATTCCATTCGCTGAGCTTAACTAATGGTGATAATGCTGGTGAATGATCTCATATTTTAGGGTATTGAAGGCGAGAACTGCAACCGGATCCATTGTAAAGTCGGTTTCAATAAATAAATCAATAGCCCCACCAGAGATAACAGCACCTGTCACAAAGCCTGAGTGGTAGAAGATGCCAACACCAAGATATGGAAGGGGCAGGCGTGAACATGTACAGAAATTGGCACTGTCATAGAAGAAGAATGATATCAACACACAATATCTTGAACTCCATTAAGCAGTAGACTAACAAATGAAACCTTATGGATTTGTTTCTTGGGGCTAATGAATTTAGTTATACTATGATTAGTAAGCATATTATGTAATTAGAAACAACATTGACAATGGAAAATGATCGGATTAGGCTACTTACATTAGACACTAAAGGTAAAATTATGAAGTCCGTATTTCCATCTCAGCATATTGCTTGGACTAGAAGATTTCATGCTTGCCCTCTTATGTATCAGGTACTAGGTTATAAGCCCATTCAAAGCAAATCAAGGATAGGTTTTAAGTGTTACTAATTAGTAAGATGGTGGAAGATGCCAAAAGGTTTAGTTAAGTACACTGAGTATTAGAACATGAACTTAGATTTAGGGTTGCCCTCTCAGTTGTTCTAATTATGATTAGATGTTCTTTCTAGTATTTTCAGCATTATACAGTCATTCAGCAAAATTTCCCGAATATCTTTGATTGGGTTAATATTTGAGCAACTTTGTCCATGCTCTTACTAAGCTAAGAAAGTTTCACTCGTCTCAGCATACCTTCTTTTATTACACACTATTCTATGAAGAAAAAGTGTCATCCTTTATTTATTTTTCCTTTTTTTTCTATTTTTCTACTGTTAGCAACATATTCACATAAATATTAAGTGAAGAGAAAAAGGTACAAAAGTGAATGAGTTAGGAAGAGAAGCACTGAAAGAGAAGAGAGAATAACAAGCAATAAAGATAACAATAACACTACCTATAGTGAGGCATTGTTGAGGTTAGGGAAGTAAGATCTATACATAAGCCCTCATGGAAGATTGTCCGTCCACAAAAGAAAGAAAAAAAATACTAATCATGTAGAGTTGAGCGACTTGTCCAGGCCTTTACAGCTGAGTATGGCTCATAACTAGAAAAATTTAGGCTAAACTCTTAAATACTCCATTGTTACAAACAGGTAGTTGGGACACGTCATTCATATGTTTGTAATTGACATTCTCTTTCAATCCTCAAGAAAAACTAATGCAGAATATTGGTAGCATGATTGGATCAGCTCAATATATTTGCACTAGCCAGGCCTTGAAGATCATAAACAGAGACAGGGCAGATCACCTCCAGTAGAGTGGTTTGTGATTTTACATCTGAGAATGGCCAAAATCCAAAGTTGACGTTTACTGGTCTGAGTAAGCATCGAATTGGATTGCAAATAGAGCATTGGTTTGACCACTTATGGCTCAAGTTCAGTCATCTGTCAGGTTGACAATTGGAGTACCCAATCTCATGAACCAACCAAACTGCATATATACGTGCATAAACTTGCTTGTTGAGCATCAAATCTTTGACTAGAGTTTTATTTCACACCTAGAAGGAACATCCTCCATGGCCAATAAGCCAAAACATTGGGATCCCTATTTATTCCATGAAAGCGATTCTGTAGTTTTAGTGTATTCGTGTGCTAGCAATTTGGGGTCAAGATTCCCATTGCATTTCTCCAGCTCAATCACTTCAAATCCTCCCATAGACTCTAGTCATTTCCAAATTGCCATGACTAAAGATTGTTAGAGCATATGGAAAGTGTGTTTGAGGCAATGGACGATATCAAACACCGGTCAACCAAGTTTTGATCTTTTATCGTCTTGTTGAAAATTGGAGTGTTTTCTTTTTCTTACCCTTTTTTGGATAAATGATTGTTGAAAATTGGAGTTGAAGCTTGAAAAGTGTCAAAAGTTGTATTTAGAATTTGAGGTGATGTTTGATTGATCAAACTAAAGAGTAACAGTTTTCACAAGCCCAGATTTTTTCAACCAAAGTCTGATTGATCCGAATTGGATAACATATATGAATTTTCATTTTTTTTTCCTAAATGAATCTCAGTTGTTTGATGGGTTTTCAAACCCTACTATATAACCTCATTCCCATATAAGGGGTACATGACTGTAGAAATAGAGTGGCCTCCAAGTTCCTTAGTTATTTGTAGGCATTTGGTTACAAAGAAAAATTTTATGGGTTTTGGGCTGAAAATAATTGTTTTGGGTGAGAAAAATTCTTTCAAAATGGGTTGATTCAATTTTTATTTCTACCCCCATAACCATCATATTTGGGATAAAAATCAAGTGTTTTATTTTGTAGAATCGAAGGAGATTAAGCAATGTGGACTGGGTATGCTTTGGAAGTGACAGCTAAGTTTGAAAGTTCTAGGAAAGTGGTCAGGAGGCGATAAAAGGCTTGGGTTGGGTAAGCCCATGTACTTAGTTAATATTCTTCATGTTGGATAACTTTGATTGCTTGATGCCCAGGTTTTATCTCTTTGGGTTTTCCATTTTAAAATTTTAGTATCAATGTCCTTTATCTCTTATTCCTTTTGATTAGTTTTAAGATTAACTTATAAATTTCATAGATTTCATTATTTTATATGGTGACACTGGATCATTTAAGCTTCATAAGAAAATTAAATATTTTTGTTTTTGGTGTTAATGTAAATGAACATGAAAAAATGTGGATCTGAGTTGATTAAATGTCTTATACATCTTGGTGGGGAAGTTTTTGACTCATTCACATTTGAATTGCATTGAGTATTTTGTTAGGAGAATGTGGGTGCATCAATTATTGTTTTCACTTTTCTGATCAAAAACAAAAATTACTGTTTTCACTTTGCTTGCTCATTAGCAGGATTGAAAAAGAATATCAAGAAAATTGAAAAATCAAGGGGGTGCTTAACATTTATAGGGCACCATCTCAAAGTACTTTTAAAATACCTATTCACCCCCCAGCTGTAATACATATTTAAGATTCATATTCATGTAGGGTTGTTAACTTTCACATGGAGGTTGCAACAAAAACACAAATAGCATATATCACATACCTGAAAATGTGGATGCAAGGCAAGATACCACAGCAGAAGATATCTTGAGGAGATGCAACAATGATATGTTAGGCCCATATTGGCTGACAACAAAGAGCAATGGCAATAGTGGTGCACCATCATCCACATGGCCAGCCAAAGATCCAAGTAATTAATTGATTATTTATAATAATAGCACAAATGTTACAAGACTAAAGTAGAATGATAAATTTCAAAACTAAGTGCATGTTGGATACATTTCCTATTTTATGTTTTCAAAATATATAGAGTCTTATACAAAATGTAAAAATCTTATGGAAAAATATGGTAACATACATTATGCACTATTTTTTTTTTTTGAAATTTTGAAATTTAATTTTTTTTTTTTTACTTCCTCAGATAAAAGTTTTTAAGAATACAATCTAAATTTTTGCCTATTGCATTAGAATTCTTATTATTTTGCCTAGAATTTCCATTTTCAAAAATAAAAAAAGAAGTGTGTCCAATGCTACCTAAGCAACTTAATTAATACAAAGTTCAAGTCAAATATATTTTACCAAGTCCAATGTGGGAGTAATTCTATAAAGGCTTTTTAGCTTAAAAATTGCCTTTATCATAATATTCCCGACAAAAATGTGCTTTTATGAAGAATCCATTAATGGTCGGCTAGAGACATAAAATTTCACAATGCTTTTAGTAATGTGTTTATACAGACCAAAATAGTGATTTTGAAAGAAGCACCAACCAAATGCTAGTCCAGGATTACTTAAAAGTGATTTAAAACTTGCCAAATGTCTAAGTTTTGCACAAAAAGAGCTTTGAAGTGTTAGAGTACTCTTTTAACCCTCTAAAAATCACTCCCAAACAAACTCTTAATCTATATATAGAGTGCCAAATCCTCCTCAAAACATTTGACCCGGTTTCTTAAGCTTTTACCAATTACTAATTTGTCGGAAGATCTAAATCAAATGCCACAGCTACCAATGCCAATCCACCTCCAAATCTTAATCTGAATATTTTGAAGTTCCAAACCATTACTATCTCTATCTTAAAATTTTTATGTCACCTTGGGCAGTAATTCTTTCTCATATCACTTTTGTAAGTAACTTGCCTTAACTGAAAATATTGATTCAGCATTTTGTTAAAAGTATTGACTTAAATTTAGATATTAGTGATTCAAGTAACAAAGACATAAACAGCCCTTTTAGTTATATTGTTCAATTTCATGTAATAATGTATTATGTTCAAGTCATATGTACAGAAATATCGTTCATTCCTACAAACTTTTTCATAAATCAATCCTCAATCTATTTATTGTACTCATTATAAATAGACTTTCTATCTAGCATTGTTTAATTCCACACCTCAATTTTAAATCTCTCTCTTGCTTTTATACACAAAACTAAATAATAGTCCCATGCTCCTAAGAAGGGGAAAGTAGAAATTTGTCTCTCATGACATTCTTAAATAAATTTTAAAAAAAGTTTCATATATTTATTAATTTTTTATACATTATTTTTGAATTTTAGTATGTTTGGACAAATGGAAAAGTTTAACACAACATGTTCCTAACACTATGTTTCTCATACAAAAGTGTCAATCTTTTTCTTCTAACACATGATGCATGAAACAGTACACTTTTACTAGAAACTAATATATTCTGACTCACTCCAGATTTCTCAACTGGTGCCACTTTAGGATGAGAATGATGTTGCTAGGGTTTTTCTTTTGCATCTAATATTGTTGTTCTCAATTGATTATTTCCTGGCCCTTCTTAAAAGAATGAAAAAGAGTCTCTCCACAAAATGCTCCAACGTGCTATTTCACTCAATCTTATCTTACATAATAAGAACAGTTATATATAAATACTTGACAAATTTAATCAGTGGAGACTTAACATTGAATATTTCTCTTGAAGACTCTGAAGTTTAAACTCACAGTTTTCACAAGGAAGCTTATTGTGAAGATGCCAAATGGAATTCTTTCTTTTTTTTTCTTCTTCTCTGACTCTCAGTTACATAACCTGAACAAGAACTGTCTTTTAATCTAACGATGGAGACTTCTAGTTTATCCATAAATTATGCACATAGATCTCAAGTCATTGAATTCTTAAATGACATTAAATAGCCATGTTTACTAATTAAATTGCTTTTAATTACTTTCCATCATGGACTTTGGCATGGATGAGACTTTGAGGTCATTCGAATTTGTGTGGCCTGTTGGTGCAGGCTATAGTGTATGATATACAGTAAGACAAAACATATGATTGTAAACATAGAGCTATTGCGCATTGAAATAATACAAAATCATGATGCTGTGCAATTACGTATTCCATCTGCCCTAATAAACCAGCAGAATACATTGTCATGATTTGAAACCTATATCATATATGAGGGACAATTGACACTCATTTTTGTTGCAGATCATCAAAAGTTCTGCCCCTGTATTATTTTAGTAGATTTACTTATCCTCTAAAGGAAAATTAGAGATCACCCCTGCCACAACCATGGAGGAAGCTACAGACTGTCTATACAAGTGATATTCAATGGCATGCCATCATTATTGCAGTATGAAGGTCATCACCACCAATTTTAAGAAGGCTGTAAAAATATTATGATTTCTTAAATACATCATTACAAGCACTAAGACTCAATCCTCTAATATCCAAACTGATGTCGATTGTCCCTTTTTAGGCTACTCACTCCTGAAAGACTTATATAATCCTCATTCAAGCTGTTCATACCAGGATTCTAGAGAAAAAATTAATAAGTTTTATATCTGGTATAAAAGCATCCTCATTATGTGATGCATTGTTGCTACAACTGGGAGATTTTTTATTTTTGATCAGTTTGCTACAACTGGGAGATGCTTCTTTATAAATACTATAAGTGCATAACCATAAGCATGTGAGGACCTCAATTTGAGGTGCACATCTAAACATAGATTTCCACTTATGTTTATATAGAAACAAACACATGAATATGTGATGCATGTTCCGGAGTAGGTGCAGGGATGTGCATGTAGATGTTGTTTGTAATGCACATGTGAAGTCATGTCTAAATGTGTCCTATTATATGGATGCAGGTATGGGCATATTGGCATTTCCATGCACATGTGCATGCTTGCGCACGTCTTTCTTGCTCACTAGGAGGGATGTACAGAAAGGAAACAATTATGAATAAGCTTTAGCTCACCACTAGACAAAGAGCCAATGTTCAGAAAGCAGGCCGCACCATCTTTAAGGTAGTTTGGCAGTTGACTAAATGGAACACCCCATAACTTTGATAGGAAGGGCAGGAGAAGACATAAGAACAATGCCTACACAAACAGAAATACAAAAACTTCCAAATTTTATTTCAGGTTTGCAATAGACAACAATTTTGTAAACTACAGCCAAGATAAACAATAGAGTTTAAAACATTAACTCTGAAAAGGGCAGAAAGCAGATCCATAGGTATTCTATAAACAGATCTAGTGAACCTCTCTGCAATATAATCATCAGATCATGTAGAGGTAAAAAATCAACAAATTTGACTGTACAACTTCAACAAGAAGTAAGAAAGCAAGCCATATCATTTGGTCTAGACTATGCATGTTCAGTATAAGTGTACACATCTTGTGTGAATGATAAGCCAAACCAAAGCTATGCACTCATCACAAAATCCACGCAACACAGCATGCAAAAAATATAGCTGGAAGCTTGACTGTATGTACAAAAATAAAAAAATTGCAACAAAGCAGTAAGACTCAGCCTTCTGAAATTTCTACTTTATCAGATCAACTCTGGATCTAAATTTGTCATTATCATGTTCATAGTAACCCCACCTCCTCATGACCCCCTTTTCCAATCTAATTCAATTTAGTATATGCCACAACTGAGGCAGTAGACATTGAATTATTGTTATTATTTTTTTATTTTATGTTAATATCTATTTCCAATATATTTGTTTATCACAGAGTACAAGCAGCTTAAACAATATGGTTTCGCAGAACTTAATTGTAAGAAGAAGTGGGGAGAAAAAAACATAATAATAAGACTAGAGGTTTAGTCAGCCAGCCTGAGTACCTTTAACCGCTCAGCAGCCTTCAAGAAAATTCTTTCCTACAAATAAGAGATAGGTTTCCTGTTAGAAACCAGTAATACAAACATAAAACAGGGATTCGGTTTTAGAATGCAAGCAACCTTCAAGACAGTATCAGCTGCTTGAAACAAAAAAGAAACTATCATCAAGAGACTCCAAAATATGCCAACTTCCTTCAGCGAAACACTGCACTAGATCCGCAAAAGTAAACATAGACGGCCAATTCAGTTCACACATAAGACAATCATAATTGTTTTCATACATACAAATAAAATATTGGCCGGGCTTCTTATTCAACATATCAATAAGAGGAAAAATGTATCATTTGTTTTACTTGATTTTGCAGACTAACATCTAGAATTAGAAAGCTCAATTGAGGTGGTCTTGAAATCCAGTTTAGATCAACATGAAACTCATTATTTATTGAGTAGATGCCCATCTGGAAGATAAATTATATACCCAGTTAACCATGTCACAGCAGGAGAAGGAGCAGTTCATCCCTCGAGCGGTTACTTTAACAACTTGGAGTCAATTTTATCCAAGAACTGACTGAATTTGACTTCTTGTCTTCCTCTGAATGTGGAGGATCATTGTGTGTGCCCAATATAAATAAATGATAACGCTTACAAAAATAATAATTAAAAAAGAAACAGTATTAATATTTGCTAATTTTCTTATCAATATGTTGAAACAGAATAACAAAAGCACCAGTTAACAGTGTCAGATTTCAATAAAAAGCATTTTTTATTTCAGTTTGCTAGATTAAGATCAAAACCCAGGAAGAAACAACCCTTGCCACACATTCATAATCTTTCAGCTTCCAAGCTAAAATTTAATTTCCAGAAAAATGAATTTCTCGCACCATCCTTAAGCTTCATGATCATTAAAGAAAAAAAAGACTTTCTAAAATGACAGGTAGGGAAACTGGAAATGTAATTCAAAGATGAGTTTAAACAATGCAAAGCTTACCTTGCTACGGTGTGTACACCAACTTGTGAAAACATCAAGTAATTAGTTGACTCTATATCTCCTACCAAGAAAAATAGCTGATAGGAGAAGTTGCCAGACAAGAAAGCTCTGAAAAGGAGGTAAGAGGACAGGATTAAGCCTTCAATTCCATTTTACAGTTACATGAAAGATTGTTATTGTCTATTTTTGTTTTTTCTTAAGGTTTGGGTCAGCTAAATGAGCCATGGTTTCAACCAGTGAATTGATTCTAACAGAACAAAATAAGTAGTAGAGCAGTACGATGGCTAGAGGCTTTTGCAGAATAAGATTTACAAATTATATTACCTGAGATAAAATTGGGTTGAGGCTCCAGAAAGAATTGCTGGTCAAGGAAGCAAGTGAACAACAAAAAGACATGATTATTTTGTTAGACTATTGTGCAGAACAAGTCAAACTAGATAGTGAAATACTAGTAAATCCAGTCTGGGCACTGCCAAGAAAATGCCATGCTCTAAGTTAAGATATGTATTTGAATCTTTGATGCATCTGGGACAATAGAAATCTGTGATTCAACAATTGTTTGAACAAAGAAAAGATAAAAGTAAAATAACATTATTGAAACCATTTCAAATTATACCACAAGCCAATTAGAGATTAGATGGGAAGACAGTATTTGACAGAATGGTAAACCTTAATGTAAGACTGATAAAACTAACAAGCATAACAATCTTGTAGCTTAGATGTAACAAGAATTTGATATAACATGATTAAATCTGCTTCCCTGTAGGAAGATCCTAGTTTTATTATCTACCTCACACCTTTGTTTTTATAACCTGACATGGTGATACATGGTATCATCACATTATTACATGGTGTTGCCACATTGTAAATCAGTTCATGGCCTTACATGGCCACGTCAGATCAGATGATAAATAATAGATTTAAAAAGATAGCAAAACCAAGTTTCTTTTCCTCTCAAAAAAACAAACTGTGGGCCTGAAGTATAAGTCATGAGAACAATGAGAATTGCATTACCTCCAGCTGCCATTCCAGTAGCAGCACCAAGAGCCTCTAGAAGGCCTACGGCAACGTAGGGAGTCTTTGGCAAGGAAAACATCTCATCTGTAACAATTCCAGCATTGTAACGCAGAGACAAGATAGAGAAGTACACAAGTACATATCTGTAAAACACAAATTAAAAAAGAAAAAAAAAGTAAACAGAATTAGCTTGAACCCAGTATTCAGATTGAATTTTGTAACTCTCAGTGTTCCCCAACATATCTGAGACCTAAATATATTGACTGTCAAATTGAATTTACAAATTTGGCATAATAATCCCATAAATTTGTAACATATAACCTTTTATTTTATTTATATTAATATTATTGTCATTTATTATTATGATTGTGGTTTATCAAGCTCTAGGACAAATATGCGTCTATACATGGAAATGAATGTGAAAAATCAAAGGTGTGTTTACTATATTTTTGAAAATTTTAAAAAATTGGTGTAATTTGAGAAACCTGAGGGGGGAGGGGGTTTGTTAATTTGGGGAATATTGAAAAGGACGTGAAAAGCAAAAGCCAAAAGGGGAATGCACCAAACCACACAACGAAAGCCACTGAGGAAGTAGCAGCCTAGGAGCACGTGCCCACTGAAACATCCACTTTTAGTAAGGGCTCTCGATGAAAAGAGCCGCGGGTGGCTGTCATTTCAAGACCAACGTATTTGACTGTTACACCCTTAACTTAAAGTTTAAAGAGCCACCTTTCCTTTGCGGTCTTTGTTCAACTTGGACCCACCAATCATCTATGTATATTCGCTGCTTCCTCTTCCTCTTTAAAATTTTAAAAAGTTCCTGCTTTCTACCCTTCTTATTTTCGCAGCATAACGGAGGAGAGAGATCACAAAGTTGTCACCACTATAATAATACGAAATCTTTAAAATGAATAAAAAATAAAAAATACAAAAATCCAAAAGGAAAGAGAATCTCTGCAGGAAAAGCTTAAAATAATATCAGTTCATTTGATTAGAATCGATTTGTTTATATATTAAAAGTCTATTTATTTGTTAACGATTCTTCCAAGTTTTCTAACATTCAGTCACTTGTGATATAAAGCTTTGAATTTAAATTTTTATTTATTCAGATACCATGAATTATAAACAGATTTTCAAAGCAATAAAACCTGAAAAAGAGACCACCACCGCATGATAAACCTAGGGGATAATTCAGGTCATATCAACTGACTCGAATAAAATAAAATTGGAAACTAAATAACATGAAGAAGAAAAAGCAATCAATTAGCAGATGTGATTGATGGGCTGAAGAGATTCCACACCAGCCCCATTTGGGTAATGAAGCGGATCATGTTGAACAAAAAAGGAGAATGAGTTCAAAGTTGCGCAAGCAATTTGGTGGACTTTTTTGTTATCACTCTACAGAACTCAATTCGTTTATATCCATTCCTATCTATTTCTAGCATTTTGTTAACTTACCATTTGTGCTCATAGTGCATGAGGTTAGAGAGCAGTTAAAGTTAAAAAAGAAAGAAAAACGGAAGAAAATTGTTTGTGTGAATTTGGCAGAAAGGGGACCACTTTGGAAATACATAAAAAGGAGGCTGCTGAAAGAGCGGGTCGTTGGCAGGGCGGGAATAAAATAACAGACAATACATGATAGTTCAGGCGCTATGTTTTCATTCATCGGGCACTCATACAAGTAAAAGACGGTAGCGCCCCTTTTCCAAGATGTGGCTCTGCCGGTAGAGCCAACCCAACAAAATTAACAATGGTATGAAAAAAGAAACAATATGCTTAAAACATGATTGTTCATCCCCAATTTGGATTTTGATAGCCATTAAGATCACTGAAATGACGGAAAATGACGGTTGTTTGAATCTCTGAAAGAAATGATTAGTAAAATATGAAGAGTAATCAGTAATGTAATGGAAAAGGAAATCCTGGGAAGAAGTACCCGACAGTGGCAAGCTGAGCGAGAAAAGAATGGAGCCAATGTTTGAGAGGAACCAAGGCCAGTTTATTTTTGACACTCGATTCCCTACGCCCAGCACCACCGTAAACGCCGCCGCGACCACCACTTTCATCCTCCGATCACCGTCACAACCGCCACCACAGCGGCCGCCATCCTCCTTTTCCTCAACACCACCGTCGCCCCTCCGCCGATCCTCCGCCGCATACGACCACTTCGCTCCACCCTCTCCTCATCTTCCCTCGTCTGGCCCTCCTTCTCCCTCTTCCCTACCTCCATAACACACCAGCCATCTTCCCCTCCGAAAGAACGATCCCCTCCACTTGTTCATTTCCAACTCCACAAAGCCTCGAAATCGCCGGTTCTCCAGAGCTCTGCCTGGCAACCAGAGGACCAGCAACGCCGGCCGTTAACCAGCGTAGAAATGAACATATAGTTGATATATGCCAGAAGAATGAAGAAGAGACGGTGGAGAATAAAAAAAAAAATAGAAATTCCGACGGCGGGCGGGCAGGCGGCGGGCAGGCGTTCTGAGTCTAAGCTTCCATTTTCATATATGGTAGATTGAGGTTGAAGATTCCATTGAAGTGTATACAGCGGGCGCTGCATTCTCTCTATCCTATATACTGTATTCTGTATACACTCTCCCCATTACCCACTTTTAGCAGATCAATTTTAAGTTTTTAGCTAACTATTCCCAACTTCTTTTTGTCAGCTTTCCTCTTTTGTAAACAGGTAAATAAATACATTGACTCTTTTTTTTTTGAATCAATAAATACATGGACTTAAAAATAAATAAGTGTTTTTATATTATTTAAAAATTCATTTTTTATTTTAATTCATCATTAATTCAACTTATCAAATGTATTTAATTTATTTAACAACGTAAATTATACTGTTTAAAACACGTAAATTATATTATAGTAATTTTAAATAATTAAATTGATTTTCCTGATACCAAGCATAATTGATTTTTTTTTGGAATAAGCATAATCAGATTAAATTTGATGGAAACAAATGAATAAACCATTACTTATGCATAGCAGAACAAATTTATTTTCTTTGGCTCAAAATGCTTCTGAAGGGTTTTGAACCCGTCGAGAAATGGTACGAAAGTGTGACAATGGCGGCCAATTGATTAATTTATTATATATAAATCTGAACTTTTTTATATTTTATTATTGTTGTTTATAATCCTACCACCGTTTGATTTATAATATTTTATTTTATTTTTTATTTTACATTTATAACTTATATTTTTTTAAATCAAATATTAATTTGAAAGGAAAGAAATTAAAATATATCATTTAAAAATTAAAATTATAATATATAATATTTTGAATCTCCTCCAATATCTACATAATATTTATAATAATAACAAAAACAAATAAATAATGTCTAACTTTTAACATAATAATATAAAATAATATATTAAATATAACATATTTAATTTAATAATTCTTAATCTTATTTGATTTTAATCATAATAATTTTTGGTAATCTATATAATTAAAATATGAAAATTTTAATCGAGCACAAAATATTTTTGTAAAATATCAGTAAAATCTTCTGGAAATGTTAAAGTAAAATCAAATTGCGAAATATATATGTGTTTAAATATTTGTCCATTTGCATTTAATGACGTGGAGCACTTTCCAGAGCAATCACATCCATTTGATTTTTTTTTTTAAATTTATTATCTAATTTTTAAATTCAAATTTATGTGTAATTTATAAATACACATAAAAGGGTTATTTTTAATATTTCAAAGAAAAATGAGTTCCAATGGTAGATAATAATCACTCGCCCAAAAAATGCTTACTTTTCAGATTTGAGTACAAGCGTAGATGGTGTTTGTTTTCTTGTCTTGAGATAGAACTTTTTTGAGCTTAATCTTTGAATAGCATAATAGCGCATTAAGTATTAAGTTGTTTTATTTTAACGTTAGGTAGTGAGTAGGGATGTGTGGGACGGATTATTTTGGGTTAAAATTAAAGTCACCATTCTTAATCTGCATGTTTAATTTAATTTTAATCGATTTAAAGGGTTTGAGTTTATTTTGAATCAAGCGTGAGTTCAAGTATATTATTCACTACGTAAAAGCACGATAAAATTGAAATTTGCAAAAAAATGGTAAAATGTTATCTAAAAATAATAAATTATCGTAAGGGTTCGCTAGGAAGCTTATAAAATTCTCTGAATCTCTCGGATGACGAAGCGTTGCGCGTCACGTTCATTCGTCTGAGAATCTAGTGACCTATAAAAGTTTCGTCAGATTACAGGCCAATTGGAAATTTTTTCGATTTTACGAGGTGATGAAGTTGTTAGTATTGCAGAATGATATTTTTATGAAAATCTTAAAGAGAGAATCATTGAAATGGGCAGAATTTGGATTAATTTAAAATAAAATTAGCTGAAAAGAAATAAATTGTTAAGGTATAAGCAAAGTGAATGGCAATATAGACCATATATATAAAATAATAATAATAAAGTACATAAATTATATTTAAAAATAATTTATTTTATTTTATTTTTTATCTTTAATATAAATAATATTATTATTATATAATTTTTTTGTAAAATAATATATAAAAATTCATAATATTTTCTTTTACTGAAAAAATATTAATTTTAATATAATAAAAATAAAAAAGCAAATATAAAAAAATTAAAATTAAAAAATAAAAACAAAAAATAAAATATAAGCGAAGAATTTGGAATTTTAAATCTCATTTATCATATTTAATTTTTAAATGAGAACGAGTTTGGGAATTGAAAAAATAAACGAGTAGGGTGGGATGGGATAAAGCGTCCCAAACCCTCAATTGTATAAATCACTTAGTAATAGCAGTGTATATTCTTGGTTATTCTTTTGTTGAATGATGATTGAGTTTTAACATTTTTGTGGAAAATGGCTTTGAATAGAAAAGCCCAGGAATATTTCCAGCTTTTACATTCGAGCTTTTAAAAAAATTTCGTGATAAGTCGTGAAAATTTAAAAAAACAAACGATTAATCTTGAAAATTGTCGAACTAGTTAAGTCGAAAAATGACAGCTTAATTTGAATATTTTAAAAAGTATAGAAATAAATATAAAAAATATTTTAAAATGTAAGTAAATATAAAAAAAAAATGTGAAAGAGCATAAGGTAGAAACATTTTTTCTTTTATTATTCATCATGATTATGTTTGTGAGAAAAAAAATGAAGATATAAAGTGAAATAAAAATTATATTTAAATTAATAAATCCTTTTCCATTGAGGTCAGGGTCCAAGGTTTGAGTCTTATTGGGATAAATTTGTAAAAAACATAATAGTATAATGTATTACAAACATAATAGTTGTAAAAAAAAAGTGATAAAAGTAAATAGAATGATGTTATGGGAAAATCCATGACTAAAAAAGTAAATAAGTAAAAAAAACAAACTAAATCTTCTCAATTGTTTTATTACATTTATTTAAATGTTTTTATAATTAATTATTTTTCAAATATACTATTTTAAATAAATTTAATTATACATAAATTTCATTTGTTATTTTCATATTAAAATTAAATATAAAAACCAATTATATTTTTAATACTTTTCTAACCGAGGCAATTATTTTTAGTTCTTTACTTATGACATTTGGCAAACCAAAAAAAATAGTTGTAATGTATAAAAAATGGTTGGTTCCAGAAAGTTATTAAAGAAAGAAAATGTGCAAAATAAAATTTAAATATAATTAACATTATAATATATATATGATTGTTTACTTTATGAAAAATCAAAACAATCAAAACAATTTCAAGTATATAATTGCCTATCATTAATTATAAAAATATATTAAAATAAATAAATAGAGAAGTGGATCCAAGGTCGAGTCCTAATGGAGAAGTGTTTAACCTTAAAAAAAGTACATAAAAATAATTATTTGATTTTGATTTTTTTTAATTGTACTTTCTTTTTATTTAAATTATATAGGAGTAGTCGAGATCTGTAGCTGATCAAACATCCACGATCGTAAGAATTTTTTTATTTTATTTAATTTCATATCTTCCTTCAAACTTTTCATAGCTAAACATAATTTTACTGATGCCTTAAAAGCAATTCTTAAAAAACTATTTTACAAAACAACAATAAATTGTAATTTTCAAAAACAATAAAGGAATTTTGGATCCTACCATTCCCACCACCCGGAGGAAAAGAAAGTAAAGAGAAACTGAACATGATTAGACATGTTTATGTTTTGGAAGATAATCACAATTTAATCCAAACAGAAGGAGAAATGTGTCAATAATTTTCTACCAAAAAGATGGTGAAAGTATGTAGAAGAAGTCATCACATCACAGGGATTGAAATTTGAAAATTTTATGCTTTAGCAGAGGATATGGAAGAATTTAGACAGGGATTGAAATTTGAACAGCATCATATGCTTTTTTTTTAATATACCATATCAATCATACTATAATTTTAGTCAATGTCATTTTATGAGTGTTGCTTTAAATATTCTTTTTCTTTTCTTTTCTTTTCTTTTCTTTTCTTTTTCCAGATTGTTCAATCTGAATATAGTCTTCTGCAATGCCTTCAACTTCCAAACCCAGTAACTTCACCAGGTATAATGAAGAATTATGAAATGATTTACCAAAGAATTAGTATTGTTAAATCTTTTTTGTTCTTCTGTTATCAGGAGTGCTATTGTATGTATGTATGTATGTATACTTAACATACATTAAATAATCAAATAATAATAACAGATGGAACATATATAAATTCATATAAAAAAGATCTTTCAAAAATTGTTTCCAACCTTAATAAAAAGCTTGCAAGAGAAACTTTTCTCTTTCTCTCTCTCTCTCCCTTTTGGGAAGGGGGCTTTCTTCTTCCCAGCATCAGGAACTCCTGAAACAAAACCAGATCATTAGGTGTTAGAGAAAACAACTAGAAAATTTCGGAAAATAAATTATCTATAGGAAAAGGAACAGTTTAGTTAGAAATGAAACTACGTACCGCAATTGAGTCATTAGATTTTGAGATAATTTGCTGTGGATAAAGAAAATCATGCATAATCACACTCTCACATTGTAAAACATCCAGTTTGGGGGAAATAAGAAGCAACATTAGAAATTTACAAGTCATATTAATATGATCAACCCATATACACTATTGAGGTATAGCATTAAAAGTTTCCAAATGGGTATGCATGCTGCTGTTATTTTTAATTCTGAAGAAAACAATGGGTGTAAAAATGAAGGAATCGATAAGATTAAGATGAGGACATCCCTAGTAGAAACAATTTTCATGACTTTAGGTTGATCATTCACAATGAGAGGAATATTTAAAAGAAGATGATTCTTCAAAGTGCACTTAAGATGGTTCTTTCATCACAAACCAAGTAAATCATGGGACGTGGAAGGTTACAATCATCGAATGATGATGCTTCATCCTTAACAAAGGTTAGGCAGTTGTTCAAATATTCTGTACATAAAAATTCGAAAAAGGCTACTAGTTTCATATCTATTAAATGAAAAATGTGAATAAAGAAAAAAAAAAAAAAACTATGTAACATTTCTAGAAGAGATAGTTTTAGAAAATCCATTTGAAAACAAGGTCCAAGCTATGAATGGTACTGAACTATAAAGCAGAACAAAGTACGCAGTAACAATTTTCTAACAGTAATTTTTTAAGCTTTCATAATTTACATTCCACTTTTGCTCTCATGAAGCTAACAGCGAACATAAACCACTGAAGAAAGAAAAATATGAGCACAGGAAAAAAAAGTATATGATGCTTTAAAGGCAAATTGCTCATGTAAAACGAAACTTTATATTTAGAAGACTGTCGGTATGTGTCGTGACTAAGAAGTTGTGAATTCAGTTTCACATCCATACCCCTTTCCTCTTGCAACACTCCCCATTCAGCTACAGGAGCAAAACCAATAGACAGAGAGGAAGCTACTGCCCATCTTACACATTGAAAGTTGATGTGTTTTTGAAGTATCCTACAAAACATAATGGTCATACACAGGAAGATTAAGTTAGTGGGATGAAGGTGATGTCAAGCAAAGGGACTCAGCACAGAAGACAAGAGGCAAAAAAAATAAAGCTGATACTTGACTGGCAGAGCGTTTACCAACTTGATACCTGACAATATAAACAGTCACCTTCTTGACTATGCAAGGTGTTTACCAATTTGATACCTGACCAATATAAATGGTCACCTTTGACAATCAAAACAATTATTTTCTCATCTTCCATTGTATCTTATGAAATTAACAAAACAGTAGTAATTATCACGAAGTGTTTATTATTTATAAGTAAGAAATGTGCATGTATCAAAAAGCAAGAAACGCCAAAACAGGGCTCCTAAGTATACAAGAAGTATGCATAAGAAGCCAAAAAAAAAAAAAAAATGAAAGAAAGAAAGAAGAGAACAACACCCACCGACCCACGAGACTTGGAACTAAGCTAATCAATAAAGAAACAAAGGCAGAGCTCAAATCTATATGCATTTTGGAGCAGACCACAGGGTGTAAACAAAGAAATTTCCATCATTTTGGCTGAAGGTTCACATCATCAAATGCTAATGAATTCCTCTCCTTCCACATTGTCAACATATGCAACACGGCGGCCATCCATGTCTTTTTACAGGTTTTTATCCACAGAGGAACCATGCTATCCAAGCAGCACCTCCTTAACTAAAGGGGAAAAGACCCAAGATACACCATAGAGAGAAAACGTTAGCTGCCATGGAGCCCCACGTCCCTTTACAAAACATCTTGTTTGCTAAAAAGTAGAAGCCCTCGTTGTAGTTTGATCCAAAGTGAGTTTTCGAGATGCTTCGAAGCAAAGAAAGACACATAGGGCGCACAAGATCTCCAAATGCCAAGTAGGAATAAAATAGGATCTCCAGCTTTGTAAAAAGTAAAGGGCTTAACTAAAATGTCTGCACCATGAGCCCTAGCCGTCACCCTATCCTCCTCCTTCCCATAAAGCATTTTTTCTTGGATTCTCAACAAAAGCGATTGACTTTGTTGAGAATAAAAAAGGATATTCTGGTTTATTTCTTCCTTTCTTGTACATATTTTCCTTCATTTTTACGCTTTTCTTGTTTCATTTGTATTTTCCACGTGATGTATATAGTAGGTAGGACTGTCTTGTTCTTTTCATCCAATCAATAAGAAAAGCGTCGTTTTTAACATATCTCTTCGCATGGTGTCAGGCCATAGAGGCTCGAGTTGAGTTTGCCAGATTCCAACTCCGTGACCCATCTAGTGGTCATATCGCACTCTGGCCACCCCACCCTCATCTTTGGAATCCTTTGGCACCATTAGACCACCTTGGCTGTAGGAAAAAATTTTCGGGACTTTTGTAGCTTGTTGTTTAAGTTGTGACCCACCTCTGGAATCGCCTCGGCCTAATCTACCTACTAGCGAAAACATCTTCGGTAGAAAGTCACGCGCATGTGGGGCCTGATCTACCTACTAGCGAAAACATCTTCGGCAGAAAGTCACCCATGTGCCCCTGCCAGTACGTGTGATCTTCTCTGCGGCTGACCACCACCGCGTCGATTGCATGGGCGACGTGTGTGGTATTCAGCTACCCCTTCTCCCGGTGGTCGATCCTTTCCTGGAAACCAGTCCTCCCGGTCTCTTGGTTTCTCCATTTAGAGCTGCATCTATGACCTTTTCCTCTTTTCTCTCCAATTTGCCAGAGCCCTAGATTTTGTAGATTCCACGACCTACCTACTACTACCGTGACCGTTCTCTGTTTTTCCCAAGCCTCAGCAACATCCACAAGTTTCTCTCACCTTCAACAACTGCATTTTTCCCTGGTATCTTATGCTCTTTGCTGATTTTGTTGATTTTATTGATTTTTCCCACTATGGTTGACAAAGCTCCAAACTTTTCTTCGTATATGTCAGGAACTCCCATGATAACTGTGAATAGACTCAAGGGAAGTGATAACTATCAATCATGGGCCAAATTTGTCAAATTATGGGTTACTGGAAATGGTGTTGAAGACCATCTGACCTCCACGGAGTCTAGTGTTCTTAAAGATAAACGTTCTTGAGTAAGCGAAAACAAGGCGCTTTACTTTGTAACATTCTCGACAATCATACATTTGAGAAACCCTCGACAACCTTGGGGATTATCAAACCTGTCAACTTCTTTGGACCCAAGCAAAGAATTTATATATTAATGATATTCAACGCCTCTACCGTGTCATCTCCTCCATTGATAGTCTAGAGCAGTCTAGTATGGAATGATCTTCCTTTGTTAGGCGAATGTCTGCATTGAAAAATGAGCTCTTATCTATCCTACCCAAAGCTACTAATGTCGAGACCTACTTGTCCAACACGGATCAAATCTTTATGATCCTCGCTCTTCTTAAACTTGGCACAGAGTTTGACAACATCCGAGAACAGATTCTCACTAGCTCTGCTATCCCAACCTTTGATGACATTTTTGGCACCGATTCTTCGCGCCGTTCATCCCTGTTATTTCGGTCTTGGCACTTTGAGGAGTTTCCATAGACACTTGATGATGCTTTCTCCATCGCCCTCGGGTGATTCGAGATGTTCATGGTGGCCATAGGAGGTGAGACGGCTTGACCTTATTGTACCCTCTTGCCAATTGGCGAGTCACATTCGAGGAGGTTGGTATCGGTTGCATGGTCATCCTCCTTGCTGTAACTCATGTGGCTGATCTTCTAAACCACCTTCAGCCCAGGTTCGACTTACCTTTTCCACCTTAGGGAGTGACTCTTACGCCTGGTGAAATGAGGAGTTTCTTAGCCTCACTCACGCCGCTAAATCTGCTTTCATTGCTTCTATTGCCCAGACCGGTAATGTCTCTGCCTATCTTACACACTCTCTTAGTCCATGAATTCTCAATTCCAGTGCATCTGATAATCTTTCTGGTAATAAGGATCTCTTCTCTTCCCTTACTATCAATTCACCCTTACCAATGATTACTTTGGCTAATGGGACTCAAACCATGGCTAAAGGAATCAGTTCTGCATGTCCCCTTCCCTCTTTACCTCTTACTTTTGTTCTCTATGTCCCCGATTCTCCATTTAATCTTATCTCTATCAACAAATTAACTCATGACCTTAATTGTTCGATTACCTTTTCTCACTCTTCTATCACCTTAAAGGACCGGAGTACGGGGAAGACGATTGACATAGAATATGAGTCTCAAGGCTTTTATCATCTTAGCTCGATCCCATCTACACTTCAATGGATGCATCTCTTGTCGTCCACCGTCGTCTCGATTATTTAGACATTTCAAGCTGCGAAGATGGTTTCAGCTCTTAGCTTATCTTCACTAGAGTGTGAGTCGTGTCAGCTTGGAAAACATACTCGTGTTTTGTTCCCTAAGTGCTTATGTTAAGAATCATAGGATATTCTTAGAATATCCTCTTATTTATTCCCTAGGATAATATTAGAATATCCTTTGGTTTATTCCATTCTTTTGTATATATATATATAGGAGTCTCTATACTATGAAATATTGACTCACTCATTCATTTTCAATAAGAAAAGCATCATTTTCTTATATTTCTTCCTGTGTCTCAGATATGATTGGTTTTTTAGAGTAAGTCCTCTCCTTCGACGAATCTTCTCAGTCGGATCTCCTCCGACGGATCTTCTCTCGGTCGAATCCTCTAGCTGAATCTCTCAGGCGGATCTTCTCGATCAAATCTCTTAGTGTCTTCTCGGTAGGATCCTCAGATGGATCTTAGCGATGGTATCTCGCCAGAAGCGGTCGCCGATCAGCCGTATTCGTCATTGGAACACCTCGGTGTCGCATTGACGTCGACATCGGATAGGATTAAGTACATCTTTATAACAAGCTTGGTGCATATAACCTATGTGCTCCAACTTGAGAGTCTTGATGCATATATCCTATATGCTCTAGCTTGAAAGTCGGATCTCTTCTGGCGGATTTTCGATGGATATCCTGGCGAGATCTTCTCGTAGACGAATCTTACCGGTCAGTCTCATAAAATGAATCTTTTCGGTCAGTTTCCTTGACCCGAGATCTTCTGTCGGATCTCCTCAGACGGATCTTCTGTCGAATATTCTGTCGAATCTTTCTTCTGGTCTTCTCAGGCGGTCCTCGATCGATCGCACTCCAGACTACATCGTGGAAGCCTTGTGGGTATAGCGTTCTTGTCGGCATCCGAATAGGATTAAGTATCGCTATAGCGAACGTACATATAACCTATATCTCTTTCGAGCGAGGAAGTATTAAAGTATAGAATATTCTTAGAATATCCTATCCTATGGTTTATTCCCTAGGATATTCTTAAAACATTCTCTGGTTTATTCCATTCTTTTGTATATATATAGGTGTTTCTATACTATGTAATATTGACTTATTTATTTTCAATTAGAAAATCATCATTTTCTTATATTTCTTAACAACTTAGAGTCCCGGACCAAGTCTCCTTTTGAGCTCGTCCACACTAATGTTTGGGGTCCGTCTCGAACTACGTCTACTTAAGGTTTTCGGTATTTTGTTACATTTATTAATGATTTTTCCCGTTGTCCTTGGCTATTTTTAATGAAGAGTCGAGTTGAGTTATTTTCCGTAATCCAAAAATTCTTTGTTGAGATTAGCGATCAATTTAACACTTTTATCCGCATCTTACGTAGTGATAATACCTTGGAATACCTCTCTACCCCTTTTTCTTCTTTTTTATCTCCCCATTGGATTCTTCATTAGTCTTCTTGTGCTTACACTCCTCAACAAAATGGGGTGGTTAAGAGCAAGAATTGTCACTTAGTTGAGACAGCTCGCACACTTCTCCTCCAACATACAGTTCCTTAACGTTTTTTGGGGGATGCTATTTTAACCGCCTGCTATTTGATCAATCGCATGCCCTCTTCTGTATTGAGTGATCAAGTTCCTCATTCTCTTCTCTTTCCTAATCAACCTCTTTTTTGTCTCCCTCCGTGTGTTTTCGAGTGTACTTGTTTTGTCCACATACTCACTCCTGGCTAAGATAAACATTCCGCTAAGGCTGCGAAGTGCATCTTCCTTGGTTATACCATCTTTTAACGAGGTTATCAATGCTACTCTCCTGATGCACATCAATACTTCGTTTCCACCAATGTCACCTTTTTTGAACATTTTTCTATCTTCTCTATCCCACCTCCTACCAGTCCCAGAGGTTTTTATCTTTACCTCTCATCTTTTCCATTCCAGCTTTACCATATGAGTCCTCAGCTACTCCAACTCTACTGTTACAAGCTTATACTCGTTGCTTGTGTACTGACACCAAGCCTCCGGATGACTCATCTCCTATGGCGTCGTCCTCCACGACACCGGTCTTGTCGTCTCCCACTGATCCTCCCATTCCCATTCAGAAAGGTACTCGTTCCTCTCATAATCCTCATCCTATTTATAATTTCCTGACTTATCACCGTTTATCTTCTATAATGCAACGCATTTCCACGTATGTCTTTTGTTTCTCTTCTAACTGCGCGTACGCCAGGCCTCTCTCATCGGGGTTGGAAGCAGGCAATGGATTGAAAGCGGGTGCTCTGCATTCTCTTGGCACATGGGACTGATCACTTAGCCACCATTGGTAAGACTCACAGTAGTTGCCGTTGGGTTTATATTGTTAAGATTGGTTTAGATGGCCAAGTGGACCGTCTTAAGGCTCGTTTGGTTTCCAAGGGGTATACTCAGATATATGGATCCGATTACAATTACACTTTTTCTCTTGTTGCCAAGATAGCTTCAGTTCGTTTGCTCTTATCTATGGCTGATATGAGATCTTGACCCCTATATCAATTAGACATCAAAAATGTATTTCTCCATGGCGACCTTGCCGAGAAGGTATATATGGAGCAACCACCTGGATTTGTTGCTCAGGGGGAGTCTGGTTTGGTATGCAGGTTACGTCGTTCCTTATATGGCCTAAAATAGTTCCCTCGAGCATGGTTTGGCTGCTTTAGCTCCGTGGTACAGGAGTTTGGTATGACTTGGAGTACATTAGACCACTCTATCTTCTATCATCATACATCATCAGGGCAATGCATCTACCTGATTGTTTATGTGGACGACATTGTTATAACGATGTGCAGTTAGGATGGTATTCGAAACTTAATGACTTGTTTCTTCAACCACTCGAGCAGAAGGACGAGAGCTGGATGATATGTGATTCGGACTGAAGCCTCTGGGTCTAATTAGTGTGGTTATGTCTGCCGGAGTATGTCTTGGATATATTGGAGGCGGTATGGTGGTGTAAACTTATGAAATTCCTGAATTCGAGATGTCGAAGCTTGTACTGGATAAGGAGCTGTGTGAGATCTTGAGAGATATGTCGAAGCCCTAGTAGGAAATGGAGCTACCTCACACGTCACTGTGGGACATTTGCTATCTTGTGAGTGTAGTTAGTCAATTCCTACAGTCACCATATGATAGTCACTGCGATGTTGTGATCCATATCCTCCATTATATCAAAGGAACACTAGGATAGGTGTTATATGAAAACAGAGGTCACACCCAGATTATTGGATATTGTGATGCAGATTAGGCAGGCTCGCATAAATGACGCTCCACTTCGGGATGTATTTGTTGGAGCAGCAATATCTGGAAGAGTAAAAAACAGGATGTGGTGGTCAGGTCTAGTGCTGAAGCTGAGTATCGAGCTATGACTTTGACAACTTGTAAACTCATATGGCTTAAACAACTTTTTTTCGGAGCTAAGATTTAGAATAATGAAATGAAATGGCTTATGTGTGATAACAAACGATACACATTTGCTTCAACTTGGAGTCTTTCATGAGAGGATCAAACATATTGAAATGGATTGTCACTTCATTCGAGAGAAGATTG
Source organism: Tetrastigma voinierianum (assembly GCA_016808115.1). Taxonomy (NCBI): domain Eukaryota; kingdom Viridiplantae; phylum Streptophyta; class Magnoliopsida; order Vitales; family Vitaceae; genus Tetrastigma; species Tetrastigma voinierianum. The sequence goes on from JAEQBH010009757.1 coordinate 53,555, forward strand.
TCTTAGGATGCATACCTACTAGTTTCATCAACTCGAGTGACCTAACTAGCAGACATTTTCACTAAGTCTCTCCGAGGTCCAAGGATTCAGTACTTTGTAACAAGTTTGGTGCATATGACTTATATGCTCTAGCTTGAGAGGGAGCGTTGAGAATCAGAGGATATTCTTAGGATATTCTCTAGTTTATTTCATTCATTTCTTGTACAATATTTTCCTTCATTTTTGTACTTTATTTGTTGCATTTTTATGTCTTTCTGATGTATATAAGTAGGTAGGACTTGTCTTTATTATTTTCATCGATCAATAAAGAAAAGCATCTTTTGCCATCCGCTGGAACTTCGCTGAAGCTCCAGTTGTTAAAAATACAAGAGGCTTGAAGACCCACTCGCCCTTCATATTAAAATCTGAACATGCGCTTGTCAAAACATCGTTGGTGACTAGGCCATAAAAAGAGGAAAACTCTTGAAACTCATTTCCACTTTTCTTTTATCCTTACAAAATTTTACTCGTACATGTTTAGCTAAAAAAAAAATTCTCTTGTTGGAGGTCCAGCACTTTTAGTGGTTGGGAGTCCATATTTCTTATGATGTTTCAAGACACACCATGCTCTTGCATAAGACTTGCCACCTTCTGACTTCCTCCCCATATTTCTGATGATTTTTCATCACAGCCCCTTTTAGATTAGCAAGCCTCGATTCCATTTTGTTGAAGAGCTTTATTATATCTCACAACTAAACCTGTTAAGGATTAGTTTCTAATCCATTAAGGAATCTTTTCATGCTCATTTTTCACTTTGATGTCTAATTGGGCTACAACAGTTTCCTTTATTTGCTTTAACACTTAGTGATCTTTGCATTTTTCCTTCCAAATGGGCTAATTAGCTTGTATGAGACAATATCCAAGTTTGGCTCAGGATTGTTTCTTCTTGTTCAAGTTGTACTTTTATTGGATTTTGTTCATCAATGGAAAGACACGTGGGTTGGATATGGGGAGCAATTTTGATATATTGCTCTGTGTTGTTTGTTTGTTTGATATGTGGCATCATTCTCCTTCTCGGGACTTCTCTTCCATTTTTTTACTCCATATGGACATGACTGTGGGATTAACACCTTCTTTATTGTTATGACCCTGATTCTTGCTTTTGTTTTTGCGATAATGGTAATACATCCAGTAGTTGGTGGTAGCATTTTGCCTGCTTCAATTGCATCTTTATATCACATTTCCCTCTTGTCTTACTATCTCCATATATCCCTTCTCCACCTACGGATGTAGTAACTTAACCACTTTAGGTTTTATACTCCGTCATCATCCTCACATTAAAGGCTCTTGGATTCATTTCTATGCCCACGCGTCATCTCTAACAAGTTCCTGACGCTGATGATCTACCTATTGCCATTCGGAAAGGTACTCCCTCTACTTATAACTCACATCCTGTTTATAATTTTCTAAGCTATCATCGTTTATTTTTATCCTACTTTGCCTTTGTTTCCACCTTGTCTTTTGTCTTTACCCCTTAAAGCACAAGTAACGCTCTCTCTCATTTGAGCAGCAAACATACAATGGTTGAGGAAATGGATGATGCTCTTCCTCCTGATGACACATAGGAACTTGTCACTCTTCGTCATGACAAGTCTCTGATGTAGTTGTCGTTAAGGTTTTATCTGATGAAGAGTGGGACTGATGGCGGGTAGATCAACTTAAGGCCCGTTTGGTTGCTAAGGGATATACTTAGCAATATGGCTCGAAGCCTCGAACTATTATAATACCTTTTCTCCGGTGGCCAAGATTGCCTTTATTCGCTTGCTTCTCTATGGATGCTATGCGCTCATGTCCCATTTTTCAATTGGATATCAAGAATGCCTTCATTCACGGTGATTTCGCCGATGAGGTATATATGATTATGCTTTGGTTTTATTCTAACCACGGGAGTCCCAGTTTGGTATGTAAGCTACGTTGTACCTTATATGGCTTGAAACAGTCTCCTCGAGCTTGATTTGACTGGTTTAGCTCATTGGTTCAAGAGTTTGGAATGATTCAGAGCACAGTAGACCATTATGTTTTTTATCAGCATACCTCTACGGGACATTGTATTTACTTGATTGTTTATGTGGATGACAATGTCATTACAATGATGACCATCTTTGGTATTCAAAGACTCAACAACACCTTGGACAAAACACTTGGGGAAACTCAAGTACTTTCTAGCCATTGAGGTAGCTTAGTCTAATTCCGGTGTGGTTATTTCATAGAGGAAGTATTCCTTAGATATATTGGCGGACATTGGTACGTTGGACTGTAAGCTTGTAGACAATCCTATGGATCCGAATGTCAAACTTTTACTTAGACCAGTCTCTGTGAGTCTAGGAGATATTGATGAGCTTGTAAGGTAAAGCGAGACTATTCACTATCCTCGACCGTTTCTTTTCCTTTGTGGGCATGAATGAGTCGAGTTCCTCTGATACGCCTTGTGATGCTGAGATGTTGTAAGTTCGTAAATTCTCAGACATATCAAAGGAACACTAGGTCAAGGGGTGTTGTATGAGAACAAAGGCCATTCCTAAAATATTAGTTCTGATGATCACGGTCGAGCAAGCTCACCCTGAATGGGCGTTTTACGTCGAGGTATTGTGTATTCATTTGGAGGTAACTAATATCTTGGAAGAGTAAGAGGAAACAAGATGTGGTAGCGGATCTAGTGTTGGCCAGAGTATCGACTGTGACTTTGCAACATGTGAACTCATATGACTGAACCGTCTCCACTAAGAGCGAAGGTTTGAGAAGGATGAACAGATGAAGCTTATATGTAATAATCAAACCGCCTTACATATTTCATAGAACCCAGTCTTCCATGAGAGGACCAAGCACATCGAAGTGGATTGCCACTTTATCAGAGAGAAAATTGCATCGGGATGCATGACTACTAGTTTTGTCAACTTTAATTACCAACTAGTGGATATCTTCATTAAGTCTCTCAAAGTCTGGATAAAGTATGTCATTGATAAGCTTGGCGCCCAGGCTCGAGGGAGTGTCGATTAGTTTTCCTAATCCATTTAGGAATCTTTTTCTTCTTCATTTTCTCCTTAATCTCTAATTAGACTCTAATTTTATTTCTTTTATTTGCTCACAACACTTAGTATATAAATATGTATGTCCCCTCACATTGTTAATTATTATTATTATTTTTTGATCAATCCATCCCTCAATTTGTTAATTAATGAAAATCAAAGAGTTATTTTTCCCTTCACAACCCCTTTTCCGCTTCTTCGAGCAAACAAACTCTCATCTATTACACGCCATATTATAATAAACATCTTATTATTTAGAGAAATTTATCCTTTTCAAATGCATATTCTAATTTTCTAGAAATCTAAAGATCAAAATAAAAGGAATAATAAGAGAATGAACATTCTGGAGAAGCTTTGGGCATCATCATCATTGAAATTACAATTGTCATACTTCCATCAACACAACAACGGTAGTCTTCCATCCCATTATAACTATGATTAATGATATAATATTTCATCTTTTTTTTTTTAATTTAATATAGCTTGAATTAAACCACAATTTACATAAGCTTAATCTTAACTTAAGGTCAAAGGTGACCACCTCTACATCTTGTGTCTTATCCTAAGGTGACTACTTAGGCATCGTATCTTCGAAGCCACCACCAGCGTAAGTTTTCAAAGGCGACTTTATCCACCTTGCTTGGCTTGAAGGTGACCTAGGCAACCTAAACATTGCTTTGATAACCATTATCATTCCCACCCATCACATCTTGAAATAAATTATAGATGTCTATATGTCCAAACACGCTAAAATTGACAAAAAATAAATACTCATACTGCAACAAGAGCAAGGGAAAGCCAAGTGGATATTCCATGATAAATGAAGTAATAAAGCATGTTACTGCATAAGTAATTCAAAACATGAAGAATAGAAAGCTTACTCAAGAAAGGAAAATTGAGAGGTGTCTTGGTGACTGATTGTGCATTTCTCCAAATGAAACCACTAAGAAGGAGCTAATTGAAGCTTGGGATGAGACTCATGGAGTTTCGTCAGCAACTCATTGCACGATATGCTCTCTCTTTTTGATGTTCCTCGAAAAAAGGTTGGCAAAAGCTCTATTACATCAGGTTCTTGAATGTTATGACAGAGATATGTCAAGATAGTAGAAACTATTTTCCGGTCAAGAACAACTCCCTTTGCAGCCATTTGATGAAGCAAATTGATGATTTCACTGGTGTCACCTTTTGAACTCAATCCTTTCAATAAAAGTCTTTCTGCAGGCATTAGATTGTAAATCCAAACAACCATTCTTAACCTTTTTTAGCCTCATCAATGCTCCTAATTTGGACAGCCTACTTATTAATGTTTTAAGGTCCAACGTCTGGTTTCTCAAACCCATTCAACCATCTCGATTTGTAATTCTTTGAACAATTGAAGATCACCGGCTTTTAGAGTTACATCAATCATTATATTAAATAGATAACATCTAGTTCTAATTTTGCATTCTCATCTCTTGAAACAAACTCTTCGCTTGCTCCAAAGCTACACTCCTTGCACAAGGCTGCCATCAATGTTATAGTGAACAATGCGGGCTCGAGCCCCGCTTTTCTTTCACAAAGTCCCTTTGCGCTGGCATCCGCATCTTACAGAAGCCATCAATAAGGATACTGTAAGTAAATGAGTTTGGAACAAGTCCCAAGTCAAGCACTTGCTTCCAAAGTTTCATAGCGATTTTAGTTTCCCTTGCCTTTAAGCACCCCCCAAGTAGTAAATTGTAAGTTGCCAGTACCACTGCTTCCCTTCTTGACCATCTTGTCATGAATCCTTAGAGCCCTTGCAAGACGACCTTGCTTGCATAACCCACCAATTAGCACGTTAAATGTAAATACATTAGGCTCAAGACAGCTCTCATTATCAATCATTGACTTGAAAAGCTTTATAGCCTGTCAGCCTTTCTTTTATCACAAAGTCCTTTATCCAGCGTATTGTAAGTAACCACATCAGCCTTCTTTCCTTTTTCAATCATCATTCCTAAAATTTTAAAAGCATCAATCACCAGGCCTTCCTTACAAAGTCCATTGATAAGAACATTATACGTTACATTAGAGGGCTCTTCACCCTTCTCAACCATTAAATTCAATAGGTCCATAGCCTTTTTAGCTCTTCCATCTTTACAAAGCCCATCAATTAAACCTGTGTAAGTAACAGCATCAGGACGGATCCCATGTTCTGCCATGGCATTCAGCACAGTGCTAGCTTCTTTCCATTGTCCCACCCTACATAGACCATGCACCAAACAAGTATAAACAACCACATTAGGTGAAATTCCTTCTCCCAACATCTCCTCAAAAAGCTCCTTCCCCTTACCAAAATTTCCTTTGTTGCAAAAACCACCAATAAGGGTACTATACAAAACAACATCCACATCAATACCCTTCTTCTTCATCACTTCCAACAGTTCCATTGCCTCATCCATTCTACCATCCTTACAAAGACTATCCATTAAAGCGTTGTATGTAACTGAATCAGGAAAACACCCTGCCACCTCCATTTCAATCAACAAATCACCTGCTTCTTTCAATTTCTTTACCTTGCATAGTCCATTAATAAGCGTGTTATAACTAACAATGTCTGGCGAGACCCTTTGTCTTCCATTTCTGAACAAGCTCCATGGCCTCATAAACCTCACCGTTTCTACACAAACCCTTCAATAAAATGTTCATAATGAACACATTGACAGTAAAGCCACGCTTTAATACCAACCCCACAACCCCAAACCCCAATTGGGGCTTATGGGCACCCACAAAACATTCCATTAGAGCACTCAACGACCCAAATCTGGGAAAAGCATCAACATGGGTCATCCCCCTGTAAACCGAAATGGCCAATTCATAGTTTCTCGACCTTGTTAGTGCATCAACAAGAAAATTGCAAGTTGCCCATGAAGGCAAAAGGTTGGAATCGAGTGCAGAGTGGAAAAGAGAGACGGCTTCAGTGAATTGGGAGTTGGGTTTTGACAGAACACCTGAGCTGCATTCTACTCATTCCTTGAAACAGTTACTGGTATTGCAAGATGAAAAGTAACTGAAGCATAGAGTATAGAACTGGGATGGCAGATGGGGAATTGAGATATGAGGCTTGAATAATGGTTTAAGTACCATTGCAACGAACAAAAAGGTCTTTAACCTAAACAAGAAGAAGAAGAAGAAGAAGAAAACTTACTCGCTTCCCTTCGAATTATATGCTTACAGCTTCCCGTTTGTATGCCGAATAGAGTGAAAGGCAAAGCACTTGCTAGCCCTGGCGGCAATGGAGCGTGTTTCTTAATTGTAATGAATTTATTTACTGAGTTATTGGGACGAAATAGGAGGGCCCATAAGTTTTGTTAATTTTTTTTGGCTTTTTTAATAAAGAATTTTTCTTTTTCAACAATAATATGATTTTTTCAGAAATTATGAACATGAACCCTTTTTCCAAAAGTGAGAAGTTATATTTTATATTTATAACACGTTTAAAGTTTAGTCTCCATTATAGAGGGCGTTTGTTTTTAAATCTTTTACTGCAAAAAAATTTGATCTTAGAATTCAAATTGTTTGTTTTTCTGCATTTTCATGACTTATAAACTCTTTTTTGTAGAATAACAAAACAAAATATTTGTTTTTTTTTTTTCTAAAAATTAGGAAGTGTAACATAATAAAAAGAGCAACACATTAATTTTTCTTTACTTTTAAATGCCTAATAGAAATAAAACATTACAAAAACGCTACAATCAAACATTTAACTTTCATTAAAAAGGATAGTTAGTGTTAAAGCTATATTTAGGATTAAGAAAAGCTTAATTTCTATTTTATATATGCATGAAAGGCCAACTTTCAGTAGCATATCAGGCTAAGAACCCAAATAAGAACAAGGGTGGTTAGAAGTATAACAGTAGGTAGAAAATTTTACATTTTACATATTGTGGCTTAAAACGGCAGCGTTTAGTTCACGAGAATAAGACGAAAGCGGAATTTTGAAAGCGAAAATTAATTATTTATTTTGGCGAATTATATATAAATCGAGAAAACGATTATGTGTTGTTTTAAATTGTTTTCGAATTAAATTGGCTCACAGGTTGGTGGATTGGGGATAAAAAATGAAAACAGGATTCTTCTTTTCTTATTTTATTCCTTTCGTCTTCGACTTGATTTTTTATAAATCGGACTCGCGGCAGGGATTATGAATAGTAACTGCGTTTAAGCAGCATTTCGTTGTTTTCGTTAAACACGTTTTGAAAATTGTTTCTAAGCCAGTTTTCTTGTGCTGTTTTTGTCGAATTGTCTGACGAGTATTTTTGAAAATGAAAGTAAAGATTAGAATCGTTGAAAATTTTCGTATTTTGGATAGAGTTGAAAATTTTCGTGAATTCGCAAATTTTCTTGTCCAACTTAAATCAACAAAAATATTAATAAGCAATGAAGTTTGTCATCTTGATCAGATATTGAAGAGTACCTACAGGGAGATTCTACAGATTAATAAAAAGATAATTTGCCTATAAAAAATGATAAAAAGATAATAATAATAATAATAATAATAACAACAAAGATGGCAAAATTGACACACCAACAAAACCTCTGGCATTAAAGGCCACCGGCAGCACTTCCAAGTGAAAAAACAAGTTCATGTCTGGCTTGCCTGATGCTTGAGAAAGCCTTTAAATCAAATGGAATTCTCCTTGAGTCGGCGTTTACAACAATTCTGAGGAGAGGAAATCCATGGAGGAAAACCAGCCATTAAGGTGTCTTACTGTAAGTCCTCTTGACCCTTGTTGGCTTCTCAAGACAATACATCAACCATGAAGCAAATGGTAGTGAAATTGGTAGTTCAATCATCTTCACTCCCTGTCCTGCCATCTTCATCTTCAAACAAATCTTCAGGTGGGTCATACACAATCATACCAGGGAAAAGCTCTGAGAAGTCATCCTTCACCTTCTCCCTCAATTCGGGGTATGGAAGAAGCCCTTTTAATATAACTCGATATGGCAAAGATAATGGGGGATCAGGCGATTGCCTCATCTCGTCATATATGTCAATTGCCACAGATGGCAATCCACCATCTAAGAAGGCCCTGACAAGGTCTCCAAAAGTGTGCTGATCAAACAGAACCTCCTCTCTCTTAAGATCTTCCCAAACTCGCTTTGTTTCATCCACCTTTTTGTTTCTTGCTAGCATCATTAGCATGTCCCTGTAGAAGTACATATCTGGTCGGTACCATATTTCTTTTCGCACCACATCATATAACTGTAAAACGAGTGTAAGTGCTAACATTATAAACACAGCAGTAACAGTTTGATGTGCTATAGATAACTCATATCTCAGCATGCTCTATGGTTATCAACATATGCAACAAATACAGAAAATTCTAAATTCTAATAAAGAATAATTTTAACAAACCAACCACACCATAGCCCCAAAGGCAGCTCAACTGTAGAGTTTCTATTCATCAGGAATGGGAGGTCTGACGTATTTCTTGAGGATAAAAGAGTTACATAAGTTTTGATATTTTCCAAAGATAGTTTCCAAGATATGATGGGAAGGAACCTATAAACCCATTAAAGGGAGGAAATATGGGAGACATTTTGCTTTTCATGGGTTCTACAATTTCTTCAAAATATTTTTAGGGCCTGACATTTGTTCTTCAGAAAGAGTTGCCTTTATCACGTTTTCTCATTATAATTTTCAGATATGACGAAACAACTTAAGAAATATGTGAAAAAGAGGGGAGCAAGGAAGACAAATTATTTTTTGAGTTTACCCCATGTTCTCCAAATTCGTATAGTATTTTAAACTTCTCCCAAAATATTTGATCAATATGTCCAACATTCTTCCGGAAGTCTCATCCTAGCTTCATCAACATATTTGCCACTGAAAGCTAAGCTCTAGGGTTCTGTAAACAATGAGTCAAACATGCCAGGTAGAAAAGTTCAAAAGAAAAACCCAACTTATAGATAACAGCTTTCTCTTGAGTCTAGCATGGAACAAAGCTAGACTCAGGACTATGCAATTAGAACTATATTTAAATATGATTTTCACTCAAAAAGGACCCCTGGCAGCATATGTCTTGTTCTAAAATTAAGAGTGCTACATTAATATCCAACGTATATATGATTTGTCCCCAGATACAATGAAAGGGGAAATTATATTAGAAGAAAAACTATAAAAATTGTTTCTCATTTTAAAATTTAAATTTTCTGAATCTCATTAAAATCCAACACTTGGCAGCCAGGAAGGGGAACAAGATTGAAAGTTTGAATGAGAATTTTTTGTTGATTGCTGCTCCAAGAAAAGCAAATCATTCACAAAATGAACCTACCAAAACATTTACTTGATTTGAGTTCTCCCCTTAATGAAACCAGAATAATATAAATAGATATATAGTAAAGGATATCATTCTAACCATTTCTTATAAATCCAAATGGAGGATAATTCACAATACGAAGGATGGGTGAAAGTTCCACGAAAAAAGGTCAAAAGCATAAACCTGGCAGAATATGAAGAACTACAATTGAAATAAAAATTAAACTGGTGATACTAAACCTACGCACAAGGCAAATTGAGGGAAAGCAATACAAGAAAATTATTTAAGTCACATATTTCACATCTGTTTTGGGTTTAATAACTACTTTTAATTTACTTGAATATATTATCGTTGTCGACCAATAAAGCTCAAAAATGAATTCCTTTCTGAGGTTATTATACAAATTTTTGTTTGCTTTCTGACATTCATTTTGGACTTGAAAATGAGTATAGGCTGCCAAAGAGAGCAAAAAACAAATGCTATTTTTGAGTGTGTTGGTGAGCAAAGCCCTAAAAGTGGAATAAATTCAAAAACACAGCTCCTCAGGTGAGACTTGCCTCAACTAAAAACAAAGCTTGAATTTTTAAATCCCAAAATTCATTTATTATTTCCACTTTGTATTTGTTCAGCTAAAAAAAAACACCTCGGCTAAAATATCATACTCAAAATTGTAAACTCAGTCCAATTCATGTCAAAACACAGAGAAGATGCCATCTTTTTCATGAACCAAATAGCATAAAAATAAAGGCACCAAATTGATTGATCCTAAAGTAAAAGCATAAAAAGTAAAGGCACCAAATTGATTAATCATAAACTACCTTAGAAGACAAATAAAGTCTCAATTTGTTTCCTTACCACACTTTCTTAGGAACCAAGCAACAAAGTTGAAAAGCACAACTTAGCTAACACAAATTAAGTTTATTAGTCCAGGAAATGTAAAGTCCAGGTTTCAACTTTCCTTTTCTCCACGCATTTTCTCAGAAGCCAAACGGAGGCTAAACCCGCATTAAAAAAATGTGAGCTATGTTAGCTTCACGAAAAAACACAAAAATTTCCCCTTTTTGTGAGCCAAATGGCACCAAAGATAAAAATTCCTAATTGACTATATGAAATTCCTAAGCAGCCAAACAAAGAGTAAAAGTCTTTTCTTTTGCCAACATTTCCTCAGAACAAAACAAACAGACTAACCTTCATAGAGGAAAACCTGGTCTTGTCTCTGAAACTCAGCGGGAGCAGGGACAAGGTCCGGCCGGAGAAGTCGAGAAACAGAGGATCGCATGTAGCGATCAAAGCGGACCGGGTCGGAGCGGAGCCTCTTGAGTTCTTTGGCCACAATCAGGCCTTCTTTGCCCAACTCTTTCTTGCGTCTCCATATCGACAAACTCGGCCGGGAGGCGCAACGATGGAATCTGTACTGAGAATCTAGGGTTCTCAGAGAGGGTTCAGGGACTGCAGCGATTCTAGATGGACTTTTCCTCACCAGATATGTTGCCCAACGCCACATTCGATCTGCTTCTCCTCTCTCCAAAAGCATCCGAAGTCCTAGTTCCAGGCTTTTGGTTAGTTTGAAAAATATTTACAAAATTAGGACATTTTTGTAAAAAATAAATAAAAACAAAAAATTACTTACCCAAAAATACTTTTTTTTTTTAAATATAAATAATTTCATTGATTCTTATTGACAATACATTGATAGAGACGTATAATCAAAATCACTAAAAACTATAAATGATGAAATCTTGTCCAAAGTTAATCAGCATAATGAATTGTTCCAGCGCATATATTTTATAGTTGAATATCGTTGATAATGCTTATTTGGTAAAATATGTTATTCTTTGATTTAATTTATTATCTTTCTTTATCGTATATCTTTCAACTATTTAAATCGCTTTCAAATGCAAATAAGCGTTCACACTTGACGATAACGAAAACCCAATTGTCGTATTGAGGGCAATATGGCCAGCGCCGTCTTAGAGTGATGATAATGTAAATGCAGTAAGAGAGCGATCGTACACGTCTTAGACGAAATAACGAAAAAAACATATAAATACCTAGATGCATATGGAAGAACGCTTTATTTAGAAAAAAATATGGGAAAATAAGTTTAGAGGGGTGATTCGGTCGAGAATGACTAAAAATCACCCCTCTTTGTTTTTGAAAGAGTTATTGAAGGGAGGATTAGACCAAAAAATAGATTTTAAATTAAGAATATGAAGGTAAATTTTGCAATTTCATAAAAAGTTTAAAATATATATTTTTTACAATTTTATAAAATTTAATATAATACTAAAAATGTCTTTTCAAAAGATATATTTCCTAAGTCTAGAAAAATTGAATTAATACTAAATTAGGGTTCAAAAAATCGATCGATTTGTAACAAACTTAGGCCTAACCGTGTTGATATTGACACCAGATACGAGACGTCGATTGAATCAATTAAATTCGGTAAAACTCGGTGGACTCGGCCAAGTTCCTGAGATGACTCGGTCGACTCGGTGAAAATAAGAAAATCGAATCGCCGATTATGAAGAGCGAAAAATCTTAAAAATTTCAGGCGCTCGAGACATTCTCACGAAAAAGCCAAAACACCCGTGATTGAATTTCATATCACAACAACAATAATACAAAAAATTTCATAGATTTTGAACCCCTAGTAGGCAAAAGCAAACTGCAAAAGAACCGTTCTTCTTGGATATGAGATTTTGACATCGAAATTTCAACAAGAAATGAAGAACGGAAGCAGAGGAGGAAATGAACAAGACTAAAACCTAACTTACCTCCTCAAGCTCACTGGCCGTCGCTCGGTCCAAAACCTTAGGAGCTCAGAAGCCCAGGCTTGAAGATCTCCATTCTCCAAACTCCAAAGGCGCGCCATCTACTTTGAGTCGAGCAGGAGTAGGTATGCACTATACAACCTCTTCTTCTTCCGTTTTTCTTCCTTTTCTTCTTCCTAGTTCCCCCCTTCATCTCTGCATTTTTCCTACTTGACTACAAGAACAAGGGTTCCTCTTTTTGGGACTGCCCACTGCCAAAACGATGTCGATTCGTCTATGTAGGACAAAAAACGAAGTCGTTTCGTTTTTTATTTTATTTTAAATCTGACGCAAAGCGTCGTTTGGTATCGTAAACGAACGGCGTCGTTTTGCATAAGATATCACTTACCCGGCTTGATGTCGTTTGGATAAGTGACATTGATTATCAAAACGATGTAAGTTTGAATAAGAGGTAACATCGTTTTTGTATATGCAGTCCAAAAACGATGTCGTTTTTGTATATGCAGAATTTAAAAAAAATTATGATAGCTAAAACGACACCGTTTTGGCCCCAAAAACTGTATTTAGCACCTCTAGACCCTCCAACCTCCATTTTTGCCATGTTTCCAATAGAAAATATGTTAGCAAGCATTTGTAATTAGCAACTTAATTAATTTAATTATAATATAAATAAAATAAGAATAATAAATTAACAAAGCCATAAGTCATATTTTTGTAGACAATATAAAATACAAATAAAAATATTATTCTATTTATTTTGCCAAAATTAATTCAAAATTAATAATTTATGAAAAACAAGCATAAATAAGAATAATGGAAAAATTAATATGGTAACATATATTGTATTGATTGATTAATTAATCTAATTGTATTAATATTAATGAATATGGTAATATATTATAAATAAAATAAGAATAATAAATTAACAAAACCATAAATCATATTTTGTGAACAATATAAAATACAATGGAATAATTTATTATAATTCTTCTTAAATTAACTAAAATAACACTTTTAATTTACTTAATTGAAAATGGAAATTATGTAAATTTATTTACCACTGAGTAGAAATTTAATTTTTGTTGAAGAACAATTATATTAGAAAATAATTTAATTGTATGATATTTTTGTGGAAGTGAACATTTTGAATGGATCAAAACATGATATTGGTTGGAGCGTGCGAGAACCATTCGGTGGTAATAGAAGCCTAAATATAAGTCTTTTGTGGAAAGGTTATCCATGGAGTATAGCAAAACAAGATTAAAGCAATACATTGCGCATATCTTCGGACAAGTAGAAGGATGTCGAAGTGTACATGCGGAAGTGTCACAAAGCATTAGATTGTATATGTCTAATGCTTCGAACGAAAAAATTCAAATGAAAAAAAAGAAAGAACGACTTATAAGTTCTTTAAATGAAGAACATTTTTATGAAATTGATGAGGCCGATTCTGATGAAGCTAAGGAAGTCGAGATGATTGATTTCGAAAGAAGACAAATGAAACATGCAATGAGAGAAAGTCGTCGTTTTTTTGAAGAAGGTAGACACGGGTGTGAGAGGGGTGGTACTTCCTCACAACCTTGTGGTGCAGGTATCAAGTGTGGCCCGATACGAAACTTCAACATAAGAGAAGGAGATAACATACCCCCAAAGGGGATTGATCCCTATATGTTTCCTTCAAAACAAAAATCAATAAAAAGTTTGTTTTCCGCTGAAGGTGCAAATAAAGTGGGTAAAGCCATCTCTAAATTTTTTCTCTTCAATGGAATACCTTTTAATGGAGCTGATAATGGGCCTTACTATCAATCTATGATTGATACCATAGCAGAAGCAGGTCCGGGTATCAAGGGTCTTACAGGATACCAAATTGGCAATGCATATGTAGAGGGGGAGGTGCAAGAGCTTGAGGTATATATAAACACATTGAAGGCCAAATGACCTATATATGGATGCACCATCATGTGTGATGGTTGGAGTTTTAGAACTAGAAAGCCTATCATCAATTTCATGGTTTATTGTGGTAGATGCATGATATACCTTTCTTCAGTTGACACTACCAACATACCTAAGACAACATATTACATCATCTCCCTTATGGATAAGATTGTTGAGGAGGTTAGGGAGGAAAACATTGTACAAGTAGTCATTGATAATGAGGCAAATTTTAAAGCAGCTGGTATGTTGTTGATGGAGAAGCTCAAGCATTTGTTCTGGTCTCCTTGTGCAGAGCATTGTATTGATTTAATGCTTGAAGATATTGGAAGCATGAAACATATTAAGGAGACTTTAGATCAAGCAAAGATGATCACAAACTTTATTTATAATAGCTTGAAAGTAGTCAATTTGATGAAAGTGTTCACCAAGGAGAGAGATCTCTTGCACCACGGAACAACTCGATTTGCCACTAAATTTATTTCACTTCAGTGTCTTATACGTAATGAGGGTGATTTGAAGATGATGTGCACAACAAATGAGTGGCGTGAATTCAACAAAGATCGGAGTAGAAAGAGTTTAAGAGATAGAGTATCAACCTTATCTTAAGCGATCGAGTTTGGAAGAAGGTAAATGAAGTCCCGAATCATAGAACCTGCGGTGGATTTGGGGGTGGTTGATCAAGATAAAACCCGCCTTGTCAATCGTTTATGAAGCAATGGATAAATAAAGCGACTATAACAGCATCGATGCAGCAATTGGGAAGTCATTGAAGCCTTAAGGTGGGCAAATCAATTGCATAGACATTTGCCTGTGTAATTATTACAAAATTCCTTATATAGTTATTATTATCTTATTTAAAGGCAAGTATTATAAACTAATAATTTTTTTTTACTTATGTCAGCATATTTTTAAATCGATGTTGATATTCAAAGAAATTCTCCTACCATCCGGAAATTAAAATTGGACTAAAGGAGGTTATCAAGAGATTGGAGCTAGATTTGGATAGGTAGGCAAAAGCTTTGAACGAGGTATAACAATTACTTGTGTTATTTTTATAAATATATTTTTATTTGTAATGTGCGTGTAAAGTAAAGAACATTTACAATGTAGGTGAAATTATTTGTTGAAGGCAGGAGAATTTGGAAGTGCACTAGCGGAAAATCGATAAATCCTTTCTTCAATTACTCACATTATATTTCTTTTTAAATAAAATTGTCATCACATTTTCTATTAAATATATTGGTGCCTAATATGTTTTTTTTTTTTTAATAATATGTTTGAATGGTGGAACAATTATGGTGATGAAGGTCCACATCTTCAAAGATTCTTTGTCAAAGTTTTAATTAAACATGTTCTTCATCGATTGTGTGAAAGGAATTGGAGCACATGGTCATTGATTCACACAGTTCTTGCAATTGTTTGTGATGAAAAAGTTTAATAAATTAGTTTATGTCCATTACAATGTACGACTTCGAGTTAAGAATTTGATGCGTCTTGAAATGATGAAGATTTAGTACAATCCAATTGGCTGAATAATATTTTTAATGATGATATATTAGATGAGTGGGATCTGAGAAGGAGAAGAACCCTACTTTATCATTTGATAATTTGGATTGGTGGATCAAGATCTTCCCTCTAGAGAGAGTAGGAAGGGAGGGGGGGGAGAGAGAGGGGAGAAGGGGAAAGAAAGGAGGGAGAGGGGGAGGAGCGCTCGTGATGATGATGGTGGCGCAATTATAGGAAAGTAAGGTGGAAGCGTGCGCCAGGGAAGAGACATTGATTAACACCGTAAAGGTAAAGGCTCCTTGAATAATTGTTTCAAATTCTAGTAAATGATGATGGTGACGATAGAGCGATAGAGGGGAGTACTTGACATTGGTAGTGATAGTGAGAGATGGTAGAACCTTTAGTGTGGACAATGGAGCGGTGGTGGCATTGGGTAGCTGATCTTGCATTGATAGTGGTTATGTTAATCAAGTTGATTATGACATGTTGTGGGTGTAGGGAAATGAAAATTATAATGCCACACAAGATATTGATCATGGATATAAGCCAAGCATATGGGAACAACGAAAGCACCTGGAAAGACTGACTACATTTCCTAGTGATGATGACTACTCCAATGGGCAGGATTATAGATCCAATTGTAACCAGATTGAGGAGCACTTTCAATCATTGGCTCTAGGATCAATACCTCATTTCAGGGGAGTGGGAGATGGATCCTATCATAACTTTGGAAGTAGTGATAATTCTTCCAGTAAGCTTTAGTGGGTATGGATTTGATCAATATTCAACTCTTGGAACAATTAGTAGTTACATGGATATGACGATCTTACGATGCAGTAGCATTGCTTATCAGGTTTGGATACTATCGGGATGAGTGTGAGCCGAGCAACCTCTAAGGTCATTTTTCCCCAATTATGGATCATCAAACCAATCATCTCCAACCCCTGACACATTTTAGAAGTGATGAACAATTCTTTCGACCACATTCTCGATATGCAAAGTGTGTCACGATTTGATAACAAAGCCGTAGACTAATGATGATGATGATTTTGAGCCCCCTTGTCATTCAACATTGTATTGATTGATGTATTTGGTGACATTTTGTTAAAAAGATGTTATGCTTGATATAAAATAATTTCTTTTGTTAGCATTAGCATACATATCTTTCCTTTGAATCTTTCATTAACTATCTAAATAATGTTAAATATAAAAAAATTTGTTTTATTAAATTTTAAACACTTAGTATATCTATTTTCTAATAATTTATATAATATTTTAATATTTTTAAATATTTTAATCATCCTTATTTTGCTTATCGGCACGATCTGCGGCCAGGTACACCCACGGCCGTCGTCTCGGGACCGTTCAAGTCAACGACCAATACCGCGACTTTGAACCATGTACTAAATATGTCTCTTTTTTAAATTGATTTTTACATATGTATTTTAATTATTATTTTTTTTAAAAGAAATAAATTATTGATTTAGGTTAACAATCGATAGAAACACATAATTAAAAGTGCTACAAACTTTAGAGGATGATGCACGCATAGCATTAGGGTTAATAGCAAAAGATCGAGTTCAAGACCTATTCGTTTGATGTCCCGAAAATCACCAGAATCACTTAGATTCAAGATGCATGCAGCGAATAATATTTGATCTAATGACTATATGTATCAAATTTTCTGCATCTAAGCTGCCCGACATGAAAAAGGCTAATCATCGTGATACAACGCTGCTCTGCCGTAACAAATCGGTGATAAAACACGCTACAACAGGTCGACGATAAAAACGTGAAAAAACAATGGCAAACCTAAAATTGGTGTAGAAGAAACCAGTTTATTGAAAAGAAAATCATATATAGGGAAGAAAATGATAGAAATGATCGATAAAAAAGATGATTTCAGACTAATAATGATAAAATCATTCATCATCTTGAATGAAAAAAGGTCTAAAAGAGAGAACATAAGGAGGGGTAAATATGTCTATTAAAGAGATAACTAAAACTATTTTAATATAATTTAAAAAAAACCATTTTAATATCACCTAGAAATTTAAAAAAATATATTTATACCAAGACTCCATTGAATCTCAAAAGTAGAAATGAAATAGAGAAGAAAATTATGCGGAAATAAAAAATATGCTTAAACTTAAGAGGTAATTATGTTAAAGTGTTTTTTCCCTACGTTGGTCCAACCCTTATGTTAAAGTGCTTAGAAGCATAAAAAACAACAAAAACATAAACAAAGTTCATCAAACCATTAAAAACATGTGACATCTAGCAGTTGACCTTAGAAGAGCTTTCAACCTTACATATTGATTTCATGCATTATAACTGAAACTAATGAATAAACTCAAAAACAAAGCTTGGAAAGGTAGTGCAGCTAATAAGCTAAGTTCTTAATCCCTCCATCAAAACTCTGAAACTGAAAAGAAAAAAAAGACATAAAAATAAGAATTCATAAGGCCAATAAGCCAAGCTATTTTCCCCATTTGAAAAGAAGGAAAAAAAAACTTAGGTTGTTTGATTATCATAAAATTTGAGGGAAAATACGAAAGAAATAAAGTAGAGAAAAAAATAGAAAGAAATAAAAAATTGAAGGAAAATAAAAATAGAGTTAAATCTAACATATTATTTTTATTTTCTACTTCAAACTTATTTATTTATTTTAATTTATCAATATAAAAATTAAATAATCTAAAAATATGTAAGTTTCTGAAGCCATGTTTGATTCCCAAATAATATGAAGGATAAGGAAAAGAAAACGTAACATAGAGAAAAATTGAAAGAAGATAAAAAATAAAAATAGAGGTAAATATGAAATATTACTTTTATTTGCTATTTTAAATCCATTTTATTTATTTTAACTCATCAATGCAAAGATTAACTAAGTTAAGAATATGTAAGTTTCTAAGTAATTTTATTTATATTTCATTTTCTTTCATCTTTTTTCATCAAATAACCATAGAAAAGAAAATAATTTTACTTGATATTTTTCTTTATGGACTTTCCACAAACCAAATACAATCTACGTAAATTTATTTATATTTGATTTTCTTTGAGATTTTCAAATAATCAATCATAAAAATTGTTGGATTATGGGTTGGGTCGCCTATGGGGCTTGACCCAACCCATGATCCATGTCAAACAGAGACAACCCTGAGAAGGGTTATGGCTCTTCTCCAAAATGGAACCAAACATAAACCTATAAATAAGGTTTCTGTATTGAATTTTGGGTTCGATTCTTTTGACGAAAAACATTAACAATATTTGTCATCTCTAGGTTATCATCATCTTCATCCTTGTTGATAAGAGTTTAGAGAGGGGTGTTCATATTGTGGATTTATGGTTCAAGTTCTGGTAATTGGATGTGTTCGTACTATGGATTTATGGTTCAAGTTCTAGTAATTGGGTCATCCTTGAAGCATTGAAGACACCGGGTTAAGCGATCAACAAGTGAGTCTCATTTCGCTGCGTTGTTATGACATTGGTATCAAATCCATTTATGGTTGTCTTTGTGCTTCATGTTCTCTAGAAAAGAAAATGTGTTTTAAAGGAAATCGAACATAGATTGATTTTTAAGGGCTCTTAAAGCACATTTTTGGATTTGAAATTTTGGTGTGGATGGAAAGATATTGTTGAGGCTTTCCAACGAGTTTTTTGAGTTATGGTTGATTTATTACGATTTTCGAGTTTACGAATGAATGGTTTTACGGTTGTCCAATAGCCGTGCTGTCGGCACGGAAGAGGCAGGCGGTGACCAGTAGCACCTCTAGATGATGTGGCATGCGCCCGCGTGGCAACCACGGTAGACCTTGATGGCGGTGGCATTTGGTGGCGATGTGGCGGTAAAATCCACGATGTGACATCTTTAACCCTCTATCGCGTGGTATTTGATTGTTGGCGTGCGGCCCACGACCACATGTTGGCGGTGTCAAGCGGCTTTGACTAATAGCTTTGACTTTCGTTGACCGAACTTTGACGACTTTCGTTGACCGAACTTTGATCGGCCTGTTTGACCTTGTCCGGACTCCATTTTCAACAATTTTTTTTTTTAAATTTCATATTCAATGAACACCTTTCAGGCATGAAGAGGCATTTGATATTTTTAAATTAGAAATGTATATTGAATATTAAGCATGTGATTAGGACATGTTGAAATACAATACTTGAATTTCTTTAGTTATTGGAGCATATATGTAATAGCAATTGTAGATAGAGACATAAATCTCTTACAATACTGAAAAATTTCTCAACTTTTTAAATGTAGTGGGAGAACAAGTGATGATCGCTTTGGAGCAATTGGGTCAATACAAGAAAGACCTGAATCATTCATTGGAAGAACACATTGGTGTTATGCATGATATGTTATGGAACTTTCATGTAACCTTCCACGAGCATTACAAGTTGTCAGTAGAACAAAAAATGTGGATAGTGCTCGACTCCCTGCCCGATTCATGGGAAAATGAAACAAAGGCGCTTGTAGAACAGTCAAGCAAGTTAAAGTACAAGAAGATTGTCCCTAAATTAAAGGGAGAATTGAAGCGCCGAATACAAGGTGGTATTAGGCAATCTAGCAAATCAATGAATACATTTTCTATAACACCCCAAAATACACCCTAGTCGTTTTTAAACATAATTAGTGTAAATTATAAGTGCATTTTGAAATTTCTCGTAATTATTATTTTGCTAAGTGAGAAAATTTCGAAACTCGGAATTTGTATAAGATACAAGGGTAAAAGTGGAATTTGTTAAAACATGATATAAAAGTCATAAGGTAAGAAGATTATGAGCTAAAGTGGAAATAACATAACTTGATTTGTAAATAGAGATGAAGGACTAAAGGGTAATAAAGGAGAATTAAAATCAAAAGGGGTGAAGACGAGTTTGGTCTTTCATTTTAGGAGAAGTAGCGTGAAGAAGAAGAGAGGAGAAGAGAAGAAGAAAAGGAAGAAGAAGAAGAAGAAGAGGAAAGGTATGGAATACTATGATTTTGTATGGATTGTATGGAAACTATGATTTTGGTATGGATTGTATGGAAACTATGATTTTGGTATGGATTGTATGGAAACCATGATTTTGGTATGGATTATTGGACTTTTGGACTTTTGTATGGATTGTTATGGGTTTGTATGGATATTAGGTTGTTCCATTTCTAGGTTTAGTTAGGAATACATCATAACCTTAGATTTGTTGAAAGTTGGGTTTTTAAAACCTTAGTTTTTAGAAGATGAGGATGAAATCCTCCCTTTGAGTATGGATTTGTATGGATTGTAAGAAAATAAAAACCCTAACTTTCCCTTTTATGATTTTGATCTTGGGGAAAAGCCCTAACTTGGGAAAAATGGGGTTTTTATTGATTCTAACCCATTATTGGAGTGGTTTAGGTAGGATTCCATGATGGATTATGAGATACATGAGTTTAGAGGAAGTTATTTAAGTTTTGTGGGTGAGAAATGGCAAAATCTGCCATTTCTGGGCAAAACTCAGCGTGTGGCTGCGATAGAAATTGGGTACCCGGTACCCATAAGCAGAAACAAAGTGGTCTTAGGCACCAAAGGTAAGTGAGTGCTGGTACCTGTGAAACCGAGGTTTGTGCGTCTGGAGTCAAAGTGGTGCAGGTACCGATGCTTCCAATAGCCACGATTTTTGTATCTATCATTATTAAGCCCAAATTAGGTATCGATAGTATAAGAACCCTAATAAATGACTAACGGGGTTTCAAGCAAGAATGAAACTAAGTAAATTGCTTTGCCTCGACGAGTTTGATGTTGGCAAACATAATGCCCTATGAGAATATAGAAAGTTCTTAAACACATATAATTGTAGGATTGCCTAAGACCGGATATTGAATGACATGGCACCTACATTCACGTGGGCGGACACTTATAGTGCCCGGTACTCTACGATTAGTGACTCTGACGTGCTTGACACATTTAGTACTGGTACTCTGTTTTAGTGTAAGCGACCTCTCTATCGATGTGACACTCTACTTTGTGCTCACGGTACCTCGATCTTGTATCGTACCTTTGGATACTTATTGTGCTGTGTCCTACTCATTTCTTATTATTAGTCTAGGTAGTCAAACAAATATATGATAAGAGTTTGAATAACGAATAAGAGTAAAGTAATGTATATCGTTATACTCTGTACTACCTATGGGTACCTCCATACAAGTATAAGTTCTGTAGTACCTACGGGTACCTCCGTTACCCGATCTCAAGCTGCGCCAACTCCTACGGAGATGCGAACAAGTATAAAGTCTGCTTATAAGAATGCTGAGTATAATGTATAGTTTATTTATATGAATCCATGCAAATTTATGATATTTACTCTTTATATGTCTATTCTTTGATATATGTTTCTTTAATAAATGAATATTAGTGCATGTGTATACGTATAAGTCATATGTTTCAGCTCAAGCGTAAAACAGCATGGAGTTTAATTCGTGTAAGTAAAGGAGGGCGTCATGATCTTCCACATCTTGTTGGGCAAACACTTGTAAGGAGTCCATCTTTGTATGTTTGCGCTCACGATTATGTAAATGTAAATGTATAGTTTTTGTATATGTTGTAATATATTATGTATTATCTCTTAATATATTATTCTTATGTTATATTATTATATATGTATATATATGTAAATGGGACTTTGGACTGTATGTATTGACATTGTAAGCTTTGCCCTCCCAGTGGTAGTTTTATTTTGTATCTTTGTATATGATATTTTTATTTAGTTATAAGACTTGGAGCCCTTAGCGTCTGAAAAGCGATGAGTCCCGAGTAAAGTTTTGCGCCCCTTCGTGTGCCAAGGCGGGGGTTAGGGGCGTGACATTTTCATGGATGAAGAAAATGTTTGGGATATTGATGGAAAGAATTTTCTAGAAGAGAACAGGCAGATCACCAAAGCAATGAATGATTTAGAAAGGAACATTAGAAAATGTTTAGTAAGCCATAGATACAAGTATAGATATATTTTATCTTCTTTCCATTAATGAAATATGTATGAAATGTTTATAAGACACAGATTGTTGGTACACATGAAATAATATACATTTAGTTTTATCTTTAGATATGTGTATGTATTTGCTATTATTACTTTATAGGATGTCAGGATTGGAAATGAGTGTCTCTTTCTAGATAAGATCATTAGTGCAAGTTTAAATTTAACCATACCAACTAATTTTTGTTTGGAGAGATTGATTAGTGTCAGTATGATGACTTTTTGTTTCTCTTACAAGAATTAGTTTCTTACTATTTGATTTAGAGCTTTGTGACACATTGGTCACTAGGTTACGAGTTGTGCTAAGTTAGTGTTTTTTTCCCTTTATTTTAGTTGAAATGGCTGTACTAGGAGCACAGTTGTTGACCTAAACCAAGGAGACAAACTGAATGACAAAAATCATAATGTTTGGCATCGTAAAATTTAGTACATCTTGGAAGAACAAGACATACTGGAAACAATCATACTGCCAATGGCTAAGCCCGAGCATGGGACAATTTAACATAGGTAAGATATGGAAGCATATCAGGCCTATAAGCACAAGGATAGGGTTGCTCGCATTTTGGTGTTGAGCAGCATGAGAAATGATCTAATGTTGTGATTTAAGAATAATCACACAACCATGGCCGTCTGGGACGTTGTCAAAGTACAATTTGGTGGTACTTGGCCACTAAGAGTTTGCATCGGCTAACTAAATTTGATGCTTACAAACAATTAATCATACTATGAGGCAACACTTAACTATCATGTCAAACATGATAAATAAGCTGAGAAGTGCTGGCCACCAACTGACTGATGAGCAACAAGTCCAAGCCGTGGTTTGCTCTCTTCCAAATGCCTAGGATCATCTCAGGATAAACCTTACCCATAATGACAACGTCAAAACTTTTGATGATGTCGCATGACATGTTGAGCTGGAAGAAGATCGTCTTCTCATTGATAAACTTGATGGGTAGGCTTATATGATTGAATCCAAGAAATTTGGAGCTTACGGGACTGGATGGAAGAAATGGAAAGGGAAAGGTTTCAAGCCAAGGAAGGGAGGGAACAAGACCATTCTAAGCGGAAGAAAGCGCGGCGTGAAAATGTAGAGCCCGAGAGAAAACGAGGAACATGAATTTGCTTCAATTGTGGGAAGCACGGTCACTTTGCTCCTTGATTGCAGGCCAAAGGTAAAAATATGACCAAATTCATTTCTATGATGTTTTGTTAGTAGTTTGTAATACTACTTGAGATTGTTCGCTACGGAATTTGCTAGACTCGGTAGCAGCAGGCCACATAGCAGGGACCTGTAATGCATATGTGGATTTCCGAAGGGAAGTAGAAGCATTTACATGGGAAATAATATATCAGCAAATGTGTTTGGAATTGACACTTGCAAATTGATAATGTGGTAGGGCCGCACACTTTATCTCCATGATGTGCTCTATGTGCCGGAAGTTCGTTGGAATCTTGTTTCTATAGTAGTATTGGCTAAACTTGGTTTTAAAATTGTATTTGAACAAGATTGTGTTAAGGTATTATTAGATGATGTAGTTTACGGATATGGATTTCTATAAGATGGATTCATTGTATTAGATATAATTCCTATCAATAAAAGCACATTTGTTTTTGTCATTGGAAATTCAAGTGGCAATTCTGTTGTGAATGATATTAAATGGCATGCGAATTTAGGACACATAGGACAAGGCCCATCTAAAAGGATAGCTAAGGATTGGTCTTTTGGGACCTATTGAAAAGATAGATTTGCCTATATGTGAGCAATGTTTGGCAGGAAAGACAAAAATATTGCCTTTTGGAAGAGCAACTCTTCCTTTAGATCTTATTCACTCCAACATTTGTGGCCCAATGAATATAAGGGCAAGACATGGAGCTCAATACTTTATCACTTTTATAGATGATTTCACTAGATTCGGTCATGTTTATTTGATCTCCCATAGATATGAAGCATTAGATTGCTTCAAAAGTTATAGTGAATTGGTTAAGAATCCATTAAACACAAAAATAAAATCTTTATGGATCGATAGAGGACGTGAATATCTATTTGATTTGTTTAAAACATATTGTGATGAGAAGGGTATAGCTAGACAGTTGACCATTCCTTACACTCTGCAACAAAATGGTGTAAGCGGAGAGAGGAATAGGACCCTTTGGATATGGAAATTGCAGGTCAATGATAGCGCAAACAAAGTTGCCCTATCTCCTTTGGGGAGATGCGCTAATGGCCCGCCTTTACGTTCTAAATAGTGTTCCATCAAGTAATTACTTACTCCATATGAATTATGGAAAGGTAGGAAGCTGATTTAGACATTATGCAACCTTGGGTGTACGGCTTATGTTCATAACATTTCTCAAGAATATGGGAAGCTTGGTCTAGGGGAAGAAGTGTATCTTCGCCAAGATACTCAGAAGTACTCGAAGGATATGTCTTCTTAGGGGAAGATATAAATGGAAGTGTAACGGAAATTGAGTCACGAGATGTCGTATTCTTAAAAGAGGACTTTCTTGGACGAGGTGAGATAGATAAGGATCTTCATTTATATGAAATGGAAGATCCAGAGGTCGGAGAAGATGTAAGAATGATTGACTCAATACTTACATTGGACAATATAGAAAGTCAAAACTTAGCTTATGGAGCAAATGGGAGAGACAATTTAATAAATTCTATTCCTATGGAGCAAGATCATGAACAATCTCAACCTTGTACGATGTCGTGGGAATTCCCCGTCGTTGCTTTGAGATTGAGGGGGAAGCCTTCATGATTGCTCATGATGAAGAAGAGCCCAAAACAATACCACAAGCTATCTTTGGTCCTAATGCTAAAAAAAGTGGTTTGAAGCTATGAAAGAGGAAATGAATTCAATGAAATCCTATAAAGTCTAGGATTTGGTTAATTTACCGTCAGGTAATAGGAATGTTAGGAACAAGTGGGTTCTCTACATTAAACGTAAGGTAGATGGGACCGGTGAGATGCCAAGGCTCGATTAGTAAATTTGAGGCTACACACAACAAGACGGAATTGACTATGAAGAGACATTCTCGCTTGTGGTCAGGTTTGCATCAATTCGCCTCATTCTAGCTATAATATCAAGGATGTACTTAGAATTATACCAAATGGACGTTAAAACTACTTTTCTAAATGGAGAGCTCGATGAGAAAATCTATATGGATCAACCTTTAGGCTTTGAGATTAAAGGACATAAGCGCAAAGTTTGCAAGCTCAAGAGTTCCATTTATGGTCTTAAACAAGCCT